>PISW01012891.1:0-29505 GCA_004023785.1 Mungos mungo | reverse complement strand
TCCTCTTTGTGATATATAATGCTCTTCCTTGTCCCTTTTTACATTCATTTTAAAGATTCTACTTGTTCTTGATATAAATATTTCCACCCTGGCTTTTTTTTTTTTCACTTCCATTTGCACAGTAGGTATTTTTCCATCTCTTTGCTTTTATTCTATATATATCTTTAGGTACAAAATGAGTTTCTTATAAGCAGCATATTGATTTGTCTCCTTTTTTTGTTCATTTTGTTCCTCTATATCTTTTATTGGAGCATTTATCCCAATTGCTTTTAAAGTAATCATTGATGGTATATACTTATTGTTATTTTGTTATTTGTTTTCTGGTTGTTTTTGTCATTTTTCTCTGCTTCTGTTTTATTCTGTTTCTCTCTTTGGGATTGCTTAGTTTATGTGGTGTTATGTTTGGCTTCCCGGTGTGTGTGTGTGTGTGTGTGTGTGTGTCTAAATTTTGAGTTTTTGGTTATGATGAGCTTCATATATAACATCCTAATTATACAGCAATTAATATTGAGTTGGTAGTTACTTAAGTTCATACACATTTTTAAAAATCTCCGTTTTTAAACTCATTCCTCTACCTTTTTGTATATGCTCTTATATTTTACATCTTTGTTTAATGTTTATTTATTTTTGAGAGAGAGAGACACACACAGACTGTGAGCAGGGGAAGGACAGAGAGAGGGAGACACAGAATCTGAAGCAAGGTCCAGACTCTCAACATTCAGCCCAGAGCCCAACGCGGGGCTTGAACTTATGAACCACGAGGTCATGACATGAGCCAAAGTCAGACGCTTAACCAACTGACAGACCCAGTCGCACATATTTTACATCTTTTCTTTTTCTCATAAATTTTTTATATCTGTTATGGTCATTTCTTTTGCACATAAATCTTTTAAAATTTCTTGGAAGGCAGGTTTAGTGGTGATAAAATCCTCTTTTGTTTGTGTGGGAAACTCTTTATCTATTTTTCAAATCCGAATGATAACTTTGCTGGATAGTGTATTCTTGGTTATAGCTTTTTTTTCCCTTTTAGCACTCTGATTTCATAATGCCACTCCCTTCTGGGCTGACAAAAAAACAGCTGATAACCTTATAGGTTTCTCTTTTAGGTAACTTTGCTATTTTTTAGATATTTCTTTATTTTTAACCCTTAACATTTTAATTATTATGTGTCATGGTGTGGTACTGCTTAGGTTTGTTGTATTTGGAATAGGGAAGTTAGTATTTCACCAAATAAGTTTTTGCCCCTTTGTATTGAAGAAGAGAGAATTTTAATAGGCTAGTGAATTCAAAATTATAAATTTTGAGGAGTGATCATTATTTGTGGGATCTAAATTGTGACTGATTTTTTCTGTGCACGAATTTATTGAGTCTCATTAACAAACCTGTGTGTAGATATAATTATCCTTGTTTGACAAGGAAAAAGCACAGAGAAGTTAAGGGACTTAAGTGTAATAACACAAGAATCAGGAAGTAGCAATTGCCTGGGTGTGTTATTCAGTTGGGCATCTGACTTTTTATTTTGACTCAGGTCATGATCTCATGGTTTGTGAGTTAATGCCCTGTGTTGGGCTCTATGCTGGTGGTGTGGAGTCTGCTTGGCACTCTCTCTCTCTCTCTCTCTCTCTCTCTCTCCTCTCTCTCTCTCTGCCCCTCCCTTGCTCACTCTCTCTCACTCTCAAAATAAACTTTAAAAAATGAAAAAGAGTAACAATTACATACATGTCTCTATGGTTTTAGACTTTGAAGCATTTGTCTACCAAGGTTCCATAGGACATTGTTCATGAATGTGGTGTCATTTTAAATTGGCATTGATGACAGTGCTGCTATGCGAAATAAGTTAGGCCCAGAAGGACAGATATCATATATTTGCACTCATAGGTCTAACAGGAGAACGAGAGAAACCTAATGGAGGACTATGGGGAGTGGAAGGGGGAAAGAGAGTTGGAGAGAGAGAGGGACCGCAAAACCTGAGAGACTATTGGGGAGGGATGGGCGAAGGGAGATGGTGGTAATGGAGAAGGGCACTTGTGGGGAAGAGCACTGGGTGTTATGTGGAAACCAATTTGACAATAAACTATTAAAAATGATAAATAAATAAATAAATAAATAAATAAATGAATGAATTTGCCTTGAATGATGGAGAATATTTCCGTGAAGGTAAGAGTGAAGTGGAAAACTCACAAAAAGATTTCTATCATTGACAATGCTGTCAGCACAAGTTTTGTTCCTGATATATGTTAGTTTTACCAGAGCAGCTCATCTCCATAGCCCCTCCTCTGTATCTCCGAGGAAAGGTCCTTCCCCAATCTCTTTTGAAATATGCCTAGATATGGGTGGATTTATTTAACTTTAAAATAAAATGTGATTTTTGTTTTTAAAAAAGAAACTTATTCTATGTCAAGGACTCTGCAAGGGATTAAGATACCATGATAAAAACATCATTCTTGCCCTAATGGAGCAATTTGTCTAGTGGAAAAGACAGCTAAATACAGAGATAAGTGCAATAAAATGTGATCTGTGCTCTTGTAAGGAAAGAAGAGGCTCCTGGAAAAGAACAGATGAGTTCAGAGTTCAAGGTTAAAGGAGGCTTTCTGGAAAAATATGTGTTAACCAGGTGACAAGTAGGGGGCCAACTGGGCAAAGGAAGTTGCATGTGAAAAGCCAGAGGGTGGTAGTGGGGATTGAAAGAAAAAGAGAGACATAAATAGACCCTGAGATCTTTTGAGACCAAAACCTGTGTTATTTTTTTCCGTGTTGGCTCATACCTGCTAGTAGAATGCTTTGTTCAAAATAGACACTTATAAGCATTTTTGGAATAAATATATTTTATACCATCCTGCTATTATTGCTTATATGTAAGTTTTAATTTGTAGGATTTGGGCTAAAGACAGTATATGTAAGAGTACTTCACACATGGTAGGTGTGTAACAATAACTTGGGAACAATTCTGACCAGAAAAGTTTTTATCATCTTGCGTTGTTGATGGCACTAATACTAATCCCCAATAGTAGGCCTCTTATGTCAGCCATTTAATAAAGGCCATGAGAATAGAAGTCAAGGTTAAATTATTATTGAAAAAAAGTTTGTGGGGTTTTTCATAGTTGCCAGCCCCATACCCAACAGGAAATCATTCCTGAATGAATAGTTCATATTAAATGTTGAGTGTATGGAAGAGGCACACACTAAAACCTGGAAGACAACACAAGATCTAAGCCTGGGGAACTACTAGTCAAATTAAGACACAAAAACGTCTGCATAGGAAAATAACATGGGAGAAGGGATAACATATCCTAATGAACAACCACTGGGTATTAGGTCAGTTAAAAGGTTTTTTTTCCAGGAGTTGCCATTGATTGGTTATGTGACCATGCCCCAGCCTCTTCCTCTCTTTAGCTGCAGATTATATCTATGAAAATATTATTACAGTAGATGGTGGCCAGGAATCCACTTAGTTTATCTGTGCCATTCTATATTATCCAGGCTGACACATTGATTTAGAGAAGACTGAAAATCTACAATCACACTTTCAGACATAACAAGGCCATTAGAAGCAAATGACGACAATTTCTTTAGTAACTATTAAAAAATGAGGTAACTAAGGCAAAAAGCAAGATTTCATTATGTTTAATGCTAAGTAATATTCTATTCTTTATCTGTTCATCAATTGATGGACATTTGGGCTCTTTCAATAATTTGGCTATCATTGATAATTACTTCTATGAATATTGGTGTATATGTATCTCTTAGAATCAGTATTTCTGTATAATTTGGGCAAATACCTAGTAGTGCAATTATGAGGTCACTGGGTAGTTCTATTTTGAACTTAAAAAAATTTTAATGTTTATTTATCATTGAGAGACAGAGAGAGACAGAGCATATGAGAGGGGCAGAGGGAGGGAGAGACACAGAATCTGAAGCAAGTTCCAGGCTCTGAGCTGTCAGCACAAAGCCCAATGCAGGGCTTGAACTCATGAACTGTGAGATCATGACCTGAGCCAAAGTTGGACGCTCAACCAACGGAGCCACCCAGGCACCCCTATTTTGAACTTTTTGAGGAACCCACCACACTGTTTTCTTGAGTGGCTGCACCAGTTTGCATTCCCACCAACAGAAAAAGAGTGCAAGAGGATTCCCCTTTCCCCACATCCTCACCAACACCTGTTGTTTCTTGTGTTATTAATTTTCACCATCCTGACAGGTGTGAGGTGGTATCTCATCATGTTTTTGAGTTGTATTTTCACAATGATGAGTGATGTTGAGTATCTTTTCATGTGTCTGTTAGCCATATGGAAGTCTCCATTGGAAAAATGTTTATTCATGTCTTCTGCTCATTTATTAATTGGATTGTTGTTTTTTTGGGTGTTGAGTTTGGTATGTTCTTTATAGATTTTGGATAGGTTGTATCGTGTATGTAATTAGCAAATATTACTAGACATGTCTCTGAAGGCAATGGAAACAAAAGCAAAACTGTACTGTTGAACCTGATCAAAAAAAAAAAAGGCCCTGCACAGCCAACAAAACAATCAACAAAACTAAAAGGCAGCCTACAGAATTGTAATCTCCATTCATTTTCAGTGTCTATGAATTTCCATATTCTAGATATCCATATGAGTGGAATTGTACATTATTTGTCCATTTCTTCAAAAGTTTGAGGAGAACTGATATTAATTCATTAAGTGCTTGATAGAGTTCACCAGTGAAGCCATTTGGTTTGGGCACTTGTAGTTGTTGAGAAGTTTCTGATTACTGATTCAACCTCCTTACTAGTTATAGGCCAATTCTGATTTTCTATTTCTTTATAATCCAGTGTTGATAAATGGTGTGTTTCTAGTAATTTGTTCATTTCTGCTAGGCCAGCCAGTGCCTTGATGTTACTTTGTCAATAGCATTCTATTTTAACCTCTTTTACTTCTGTAATAGCAGTAGTAATGAACCCAGTTTTATTTCTTTTTTTATTTATAGTCTATTGTCAAGTTGGTTTCCATATCACACCCAATAATCTTCCCCACTAGTGCCCCCCTCCATGGCCATGAACCCCCCTTCTCCTTTTCCCCTCCCCCTTCAGTCCTCAGTTTGTTTTCTGTATTCAAGAGTCTCTCATGATTACCCTCACTCCCTCTCCCTAATTCATTCCCCTGTCCTTCCCCATCCCATGGTACCCGGTAAGTTCTCTGCTGTTAGACAAATGAGTGAAAACATACGGTATCTGTCCTTCTCCGCCTGACTTATTTAGCTTAGCATGACACCATCGAGGTCCATCCATTTTGCTATGAATGGCCGGATTTCATTCTTTCTCATTGCATGTAGTATTCCATTGTATATATGTACCGCCTCTTCTTTATCCATTCATCAGGTGATGGACATTTCGGCGCTTTCCATGATTTGGCTATTATTGAAAGTGCTGTTATGAACATTGAGGTACATGTGCCCTATGCATCAGCACTTTTGCATCACTTGGGTAGATCCCCAGCAGTGCTGTTGCTGGGTCATAGGGGAGTTCTATTGATAGTTTTTTGAGGAACCTGCACACTGTTTTCCAGAGCGGCTGTACCAGTTGACATTGCCACCAACAGCGTAAGAGGGTTCCTGTTTCTCCACATCCTCGCGAGCATCTGTAGTCTCCTGATTTGTTCATTTTAGCCACTCCGACCTGCGTGAGGTAGTATCTCAGTGTGGTTTTGATTTGTGTTTCCCTGATGATGAGTGATGCTGGGCACCGTTTCACGTGCCTGTTGGCCATCTAGATGTCCTCTTTGGAGAAGTGTCTATTCGTGTCTTCTGCCCTTTTCATCACTGGATTAGTCATTTTTTGGGTGTGGAGTTTGGTGAGTTCCTTGTAGACTTTGGATCCTAGCCCTTTATCTGATATGTCATTTGCAACTATCTTTTCCCATTCTGTCAGTTGCCTATTAGTTTTTTTGTTTGTTTGTTTCCTTTGCAGTGCAGAAGCTTTTAATCTTGATGAGGTCCCAATAGTTCATTTTTGCTCTTGAGTCCCTTACCTTTGGGAATGTGTCAAGTAGGAAATTTCTGTGGTTGAGGTTGAGGTAGAGGAGGCTGTTGCCTACTTTCTCCTCGAGGGTTTTGATGGTTTCTTGTCTCACATGCAGGTCCTTCACCTATTTTGAGTTTATTTTTGTATATGGTGTATGGTGTAAGAAAGTGGTCTAGTTTCATTCTTGTGCATGTTGCTGTCCAGTTCTCCCAGCACCACCTGCTAAAGAGGCAGTCTTTTTCCCATTGGATACTCCTTCCTGCTCTGTCAAGAATTAATTGGCCGTACATTTGTGGACCCAGTTCTGGGTTCTCTATTCTCTTCCATTGGTCTATGTGCATGTTTTTGTGCCAATACCATACTGTCTTGATGATGACAGCTATGTATTAGGGGCAAAAGTCTGGGATTGTGATGCCTCCCGTTTTGGTTTTCTTCTTCAATATTACTTTGGCTATTCGGGGTCTTTTGTGGTTCCATACAAATTTTAGGATAATTTGTTCTAACTTTGAGAAGAATGCTGGTGCAATTTTGATGGGAATTGCGTTGAATGTGTAGATTGTTTTGGGTAATAATGACATTTTCACAATGTTTATTCTTCCAATCCATGAACATGGAATGTTTTTCCATTTCTTTGTGTCTTCTTCAATTTCTTTCATAAGCTTTCTATAGGTTTTGACCTGGTGGAGTCGTTCGGGTTTTCCATGTAGAGTATCATGTTATCCGGGAAAAGTGAAATTTTGACTTCTTCTTTGCCAATTCTGATGCCTTTTATTTCCTTTTTGTTGCCTGATTGCCGATTCTAGGACTGCCTTCACTATGTGAAACAACGGTGGTAAGAGTGGACATCCCTGTCATGTTCCTGATCTCATGGGGAAAGCTCTCAGTTTTTCCCCATTGAGCGTGATATTAGCTTAGGGCTTCTCATAAATTTCTTTTATAATGTTTAAGTAAGTGCCTTCTATCCCGACTTTCTCAAGGATTTTTATTAAGAAAGGATGCTATATCTTGTCAAATGCATCTTTTGCATCTATCGACAGGATCATATATTTTTTATCGTTTCTTTTGTTAACGTGATGTATCACACTGATGGATTTGTGAATATTGAACCAGCCCTGTAACTCAGGAATGATCCCACTGGATCTTGATGGATAATTCTTTTTATATGCTGTTCAATTCGATTTGGTAATATCTTGTTGGGTATTTTTTGTGTCTGTATTCATTAAGGATATTGGCCTGTAATTCTCTTTTTTTGTTGGGTCTCTGTCTGGTTTGGGAATCAAAGTGATCTGATCTTCGTAGAATGAGCTTGGAAGTTTTTCTTCTACTTCTAATTTTTGGAATTGTTTGAGAAGAATGGGTATTATCTCTGTTTTAAATGTCTGGTAGAATTCCCCTGGAAAGCCATCTGTCCCTGGGCTTTTATTCATTGGGAGATTTTTGATAACAGATTCGATTTCTTCACTGGTTATTGGTCTGTTCATACATTATGTCTAGCACTGTTTGAATATTGGTAGTGCATGTATGTTTAGGAATTTGTCCATTTCTTCTAGATTGTCCAGTTTGTTGGCATATAATTTTTCATAGTAATCTCTGATGATTGCCTGTATTTCTAAGGGATTGGTTGTAATAGATCCATTTTCATTCATGATTTTGTCTATTTAAGTGTTCTCTCTTTTCTTTCTAAGGAGCCTGGCTAGAGGTTTATAAATTTTGTTTATTTTTTCAAAGAACCAACTCTTGGTTTCATCGATCTGTTCAACTATTCTTTTGGATTCTGTATATTTTTATTTCTGCCCTGATCGTTATTATTATTTCTCTTCTTCTGCTGAGTTCGGAGCGCTCTTGCCGCTTCCCTTCTAGTTCCTTTAGGTGATTTGTTAGATTTTCAATTGGCGCTTATTCTAGTTTGCTGAAATAGGCCTGGATTGCAATAAACATTCCTCTTAGGACTTCCTTTGCTGTGTCCCGGAGTTTCTGGAATGTTGTATTTTCATTTGTTTCCATATATTTTTAAATTTCTTCTCTAATTGCCTGATTAACCCAATCATTCTTTAGTAGGGTGGTTTTTAACCTCCACATTTTAGGAGGTTTTCCAGACTTTTTGTGACTGATTTCAAGTTCCATAGCATTGTAATCTCTAGGTGTGCGTGGTATAATCTCAATTTGTTTATATTTACGGAGAGCTGCTTTTATGCCCCAGTATGTGATTTATCTAGGAAAATGTGCCATGTGCACTCGAGAAGAAGGTGAATTTCCTAGCTTCAGGATCCAGAGCTCTAACCATATCTATCAATAACATCTATTCCAATGTGTCGTTCAAGTTCATTGTTTCTTCAGTGATTTTCTGTCTGGTTGATCTATCCATTGCTGTCAGTGGAGTATTAAAGTCCCCTGCAATTACCACATTATAATCAATAAGATTGTTTCTGTTTCTGATCAATTGTTTTATGTATTTGTGTGCTCCTAAATTCAGTACATAGATGTTTGTAATTGTTAGCTCTTCCTGATGGAGAGACTCTGTAATTATTATATAATATCCTTCTTCATCTCTTGTTCTGCCTTTACTTTAAAGTCCAGTTTGGTGGTGGTGATGGTGGAGGGCACATAAGGGGAAGAGCACTGGGTGTTATATGGAAAACAATTTGACAATAAAATATTATGGGGAAAAAAAATAAAGTCCAGTTTGTCATATATAAGTATGGCTACTCTGGCTTTCTTTTGACTTCCAGTCGCATGGTTGATATTTCTCCTTCCTTTTACACTCAATCTGAAAGTGTATTCATGTCTAAAATGAGTCTCTTGTAGACAGCAAATAGATGGATTTTGTTGGTTTGTTTTTTTTTTTTTTTTGACAATTCTGCTACCCTGTGTCGTTTGATTGGAGCATTCAGTCCATTTACATTCAGTGTTATTGTTTAAAAAAAATGTGGGTTTAGAGTCCTTGTGTTCTCCGGAGAATTCATGTTTGTAGTGGTGTCTCTGGGACTTTGTATTCCTTGCAACATTTCCATCATAGAGTACTTCTTAGGATTTCTTGTAGGGCTGGTTTGGTGGTGATGAAATCTCTCAGTTTTTGTTTACTTGGAACACCTTTATCTCTCCTTCTATTATGAATGACAAGCTTGCTGGATAAAGGATTCTTGGCTGCATATTTTTCCAGTTAATCACATTGAAGAATTTTTGCCATTCCTTCCTGGGCTCCCAAGTATCATTAGATAGGTCTGTAACCACTCTGATAGGTTTCCCTTTGTATGTTAGGGCCCTTTTATCCTTAGCTGCTTTCAGAATTCTCTGCTTATCTTTATATTTTGCCAGTTTCACTATGATATGTCGTGCTGAAGTTCGATTCATGTTACGCCTTAAGGGGGTTCTTTATGCCTCTTGAATTTGAATGTCTATTTCTTTCTTCAGATTTGTAGATTTTCAACTATAATTTGATCAAGCACCCCTTCAGGACTTTTTCTTTTTCTTCAGCTATTCTTATGATATGGATATCGTTCCGTTTGATTGTATCACTCAGGTCTCTAATTCTCCTTTTTTTTACTCCTGTATCAATTTCTCTCTCTTTTCCTAGGCTTCCTCTTTTGCTCTAACTGTGTCTTCTAATTCACCTATTCTTCTCTCTACCTCTTCAATCTGTGAGGTGCCGCCTCCATTTTTATGTACCTCATTAAAAGCCTTTTTAACTCATCGCAGCTATTTTGATGGCTCCTAGACATTGTATCAGTAGCTTCTCTGTTGCTTTTTTCAAGCCCAGCGATTAATTTTATGAGAATTTTTTCTAAATTCTTGTTCAGTTATGTTGCTTAGATCTGTTTTGAGCAGTTCTCTGGCTGTGACTTCTTCTTGTAGTTTCTTTAGAGGAGAGTTCTTTCGTTTTGTCATTTTGGCTAGCTTACTGTCTCTTGTCAGTTTTAAAAAGCTCGTTGTGCACTGTGCACCAGTTATTGTGCTCTGTTAATGAAAGCTTATTGACTGCCCAGGGCCTGTCGTTTCAGGAAGTGTTCTTTTAATGGTGACTCTCAGTTTCTGTTGTGCCTTTGATTATTTTATTTCCCTACTCAGCGATATTTGGGACTCCCCGTCATGTGTACTTTGGCTTGTTTCTTGGGGTAACCCTGAAAAGGAAAACAGACAGACAGACACACAGGGAACAAAAGCATACAAACGCAGAGACTAATCAAACAAACAAACAAACAAACCAAAAGGGGAAAGGAAGGAAAGGAGAGGAAAGAGAAAATTGGAATGAAGAGATGAAAAAAGTAAAGGGGGCAGAGACAACAAAGGACAATGGACAGTCTTAAAGCATGTAACCAGCTGAGGGGAGAGATAAGGATGAGATATGGGAGAATATATCTGGATGGCAAGAGGAAAAAAAAAGAGGAAAAGATGGAAAAAAAATAAAGAGTAAAAATTTTTAAAAATTTTTAAAGTAAAAAAAAAAAACAAAAAAACAAAAAAGCAGCAGCTCCCCTTTGCCAATGGGTGTGGTTTGGTGTAGGTAGGTCTTGGTGGCTCCTCTGTGATATCCCACCTCGGTGGTTGCAAGGAGAAGAATGGCATGCCCCAAGTTCTGCTGTAACTAAGTGCTGCAAGCTGCTCTTATGATTCCAATCTCCCTGTGCTGTGGGTGAGCCAGTCTGAATTTCCAAGCCCTGCCTCATTTCAAAATCCTAGTCCATACACTTTAACGCTACCACAAATGAGATGTACTCGCTTTGGTGGCCAGATTCTTAGCTGGGATCTCATAGGGTAGGGAGCTGTTTCTCTTGGCGCTGGCTGGGATAGGCACTGTTGCCGCCTGAGTGAGGTATGCTCCTGCGGGCCGCCACCTCCCAGCTGCGATCTCCCAGGGGGAGGGGGCTGTTTATTTTTTTTATTTTCTGGTGCCGTCCGGGATTGGCGCCAATGCCTGGAGCCCAAGGGAGATTTCGCCAGCTATATGGGATGGGTTTCTCTCCCCGAGCCCAGCGGTTATATATGGGGTGAGAGTTTCTCTCTCTCTCCTGGGTAAGTTCTTTATCTCTTCCCTAGAGACAGTACTATGAGCGTGTTCAGTTTCTCTTCCTCTTCCTTTTGTCTCTCCGGGGCTCTGCCCACTTTCTCTGTGTTGGGCTGGGGCTCCCACCTCCCCTGCACCTCTCAGACTGGCCCGTTTTCCAATCTCCCCAGTTCACACTCACTCACTCAGGCATCTTTGAGGTTGTCTTCTTTCTGGAGTTTGTATTTTCTCCTCCCACTCTTGCAGATAAGAGTAATGTCCTTCTCAGTTTGATAGATGCAGGCAGGCGAGGTTTACAGAGCTCCCTACTTCTCCTCCATCTTTTCTCCCCCCATATTCATTTTTCAAAATTTCAATCATTTTTTGTTTTCCCCTTTGTTCTCTTCTTTCCCCTTTTTTCTCCAATCTATCAAGTTTCTTTCAACAAACAGACCAAGACACGCCTACGATCTAGCATCCTTTATTTTATTTTTTGTTGTTTTTGTTTAATTTTTTTTACTTTATTACTTCTTTTCATCCTCAAAATGATGAAATGAAATAATTCATCCCAATAGAGAGAAGAGGAAGAAATGAGAGCCAAGGATTTAATCAACACAGATACATGCAAAAAGTCTGAACCAGAATATAGAATGATGATTATAAACATACTAGCTGGGTTTGAAAATAGTTTAGAATCCCTTTCTGCAAAGATAAAAGAAGTAAAAGTTAGTCAGGATGAAATAAATTATGCTATAACTGAGCTACAACCTTGAATAGATTCCACCGCAGCAATGATGGATGAAGAAGAGCAGTGAATCAGCAATATAGAGGACAAACTTATGGAGAATAATGAAGCAGGAAAAAAAGAGAGAGATTAAGGCAAAAGAGGAGGATATAATAATTAGAGAACTCATGACTCATTAAAAACTAATAACATCAGAATCTCAGGGGTCCCAGTGATGAAGAGAGAGAAAAAGAGGTAGAAGATTTATGTCAGCAAATTATAAGGGAAAACTTTTGTAACCTGGGAAGAGACAAAAAACATCAAAATCTGGGAAATACAGAGAACACCTATTATATTCAACAAAAAAACAAACATCAACAAGGCCTATCTAATTCACAAAACACTTAGGCAAGGAAAGAATCATGAAAGCAGCATGGAAAAAAAGTGTTTAAGTTACAAGGAAAGACATATCAAGTTGGCAGCAGACCTATCCACAGAAACTTAGCAGGCCAGAAAGGAGTGGAAGGATATATTCAATGTGCTGAATCAGAAAAATATGCAGCCAAGAATTCTTTACTCATCAAGACTGTCATTCATAATAGAAGGAGAGATAAAAAAAAAGTTTCCCAGACAAACAATAATTAAAGGAGTTTGTGGCCAACAAACCAGCCCTGCAAGAAATTTTAAGGGGGACTCTCTGAGGGGAGAAAAGACGGGGGAAAAAAGATCAAAAGCAACAAAAATTAGAATGGACCAGGGAACACCACCAGAAACTCCAACTTTACAGGCAACATAATGGCAATAAATTCATATCTTTCAGTACTCACTCTAAATGTCTACGGACTAAATACTCCAATCAAGAGACACAGGGTAACCGAATGGATAAGAAAACAAGATTCATCTATATGTTGTCTACAAGAGACATATTTTAGACCTAAAGACACATTCAGATTGAAAATAAGGGGAAGGGAACCATCTATAATGATAATGGTAGCCAAAAGGAATCCAGAGTAACCATACTTATATCAGACAATCTAAATTTTAAAATAGAGACCATAACAAAGGATGAAGAAGGGCATTATATCATAATTGAGTGATCTATCCACCAAGAAGATTAACCATTTTAAACATTTATTCTTCAAATACGGTAACACCCAAATACATAAATCAATTAATCACAAACATAAAGAAACTCATTGAAAATAATACCACGATAGTAGGGGACTTCAACACCCCACTTCCAGCAATGGACAGATTCTATAAACATAAAATCAACAAAGAAACAATGTCTTTGAATGACACACTGGACCGGATGGACTTAACAGATACATAGAGAACATTTCAACCTAAAGCAGCAGAATACACATTATTCTCCAGTGCACACGGAACATTCTCTGGAATAGATCACACACTGGGATGCAAGTCATCCCTCAACAAGTAGAAAAAGATCAAGATCATACTGCGCATATTTTCAGACCACAACACTATGAATCTTGAAATCGGCCACATGAAAAAAATTGGAAATATTACAAACATATTACAAATAAAGACTGAATGGGGTAAACAAGAGGGTAAAAAGGAAATTAAAAAGTACATGGAAGCCAATGAAAATGATAACACCATAGCCCAAAACCTCTGGGACACAGCAAAAGAAGTTATAAGAGGGAATTATATAGCAATCCAGGACTTCCGAAAGGAGGATGAAAGGATTTGGATACACAACTTAACCTTACACCTTAAAGAGCTGAAAAAAGAATAGCAAATAAAACCCGAAACCAACAGAAGGCAGCAAATAATAAAAATTATAGCAGAAGTCAATGCTATTGAAACCAAAACAAACAAGCAAAACAGTAGAACAGATCAGTGAAACCAGAAGCTGGTTCTGTGAAAGAATCATCGAAATTGATAAGCCCCTAGCCATTTTTATCAAAAGGAAAAAGGAAAGGGTCCAAATAAATAAAATCAAGAATGAAAGAAGAGAGATCACAACCAGTACAACAGAAATTCAAACAATAATAA
Organism: Mungos mungo; assembly: GCA_004023785.1. Taxonomy (NCBI): domain Eukaryota; kingdom Metazoa; phylum Chordata; class Mammalia; order Carnivora; family Herpestidae; genus Mungos; species Mungos mungo. The sequence continues at coordinate 15,786 of PISW01012891.1, read as the reverse complement.
GATAATATTATGAGCAGTTATACACCAATAAAATGGGCAATCTGGACGAAATGGACAAATTCCTAAAAACATATAACTTACCACAACTGAAACAATAAGAAATAGGAAATTTTAACAGGGCCATAGCCAGTAAAGAAATCAAATTTGTAATAAAAATATCCCCCAAAACAAAAGTCCATGGCTGGGTAGCTTTCCAGGGGGATTCTACCAAACTTTTAAAGAGTTAACATCTATTCTTTTGAAGCCCTTCAAAAAATATAAATGGAAGGAAAACTTACAAACTCATTATGTGAAGCCAGCATTATCTTGCTTCCAAAGCCAGACGAAGATCCTATTAAAAAAGGACAAGTACAGACAAGTTTTCCTGTTGAACATGAATGCAAAAAATCCTCTACAAATACTAGCCAACCAGATGCAACCATACATTACAAGAATTATCCACCATGACCAAGTGCATTTATACCTGGGAGGCAGGGCTGGTTCAATATCTGCAAAACAATCGATGTGATACATCACATTAATAAAGAAAGGAGAAGAATCACATGATCCTCTCAATAGATACAGAGAAATCATTTGCCAAAATATAGCATCTTTTCTTAATAAAATCTCTCAAGAAACTAGGGATAGTAGGATCATACTTCAAGATCGTAAAAGACATAATTGAGAGAACCACCACTAATCATTCTTAATGAGGAAACTTGAGAGCTTTCCCCCTACGTTCAGGAACACTACAGGGATGTCCACTGTTGCCACTGTTCGTCAACATAGTATTGTAAGTTTAAGCCTCAGCAAACAACACAAAGGGATAAAAGGCATCCAGACTGGCCGGGAAGAGGTCAAACTATCACTCTTCACAGATGACATGATACTCTATATGGAAATCCCAAAAGATTCCACCAAAAAACTGCAAGAACTGATCCATGAATTCAGCAAGGTACAAAATCAATGCACATAATACAGTTGCATTCATATATACCATAATAAAGCAACAGAAAGACAAATCAAGGAATCAATCCCATTTACAATTGCACCAAAACCCATTAAATACCTAGGAATAAATATAACCAAAGAGGTGAAAAATCTATACACTGAAAACTATAGAAAGCTTATGAAAGAAATTGAAGAAAACATCAAAAAGATGGAAAAAATATTCCATGCTCCTGGATAAGAAGAACAAATATTGTTAAAATGCCAATACTACCCAAAACAATCTACATATTCAATGCTATTGCTATCAAAAAAACACCATAATTATTCACAGAGCTAGAACAAACTATCCTAAAATTTGTTTGGAAGCAGTAAAGACCCCGAATAGCCAAAGCAATCTTGAAAAAGTAAACCAAAATTGGAGGCATCACCATCCTGGACTTCTAGATGTATTACAATGCTGTAATCACCAAGACAGTATGGTACTGGCACAAAAACATTCAGATCAATGGAACAGAATTGAGAATCCAGTAATGGACCCACAAACTTATGGCCAACTAATTTTTGACAAAGCAGGAAAGAATATACAGTGGAATAAAGAGAGTCTCTTCAGCAAATGGTGCTCGGAAAACTGGGCAACAACATGGAGAAAAATGAACCTGGATCACTTTCTTATACCATACACAGAAATGGTCTCAAAATGGATGAAAGACCTAAATGTAAGACAGAAAGCCCTCAAAACCTAGAGGAGAAAGCAGGCGAAAACCTCTTTGATCTTGGCCATAACAACTTCTTACTTAACACATCTGTGGAGGCAAGGGAAACAAAACCAGAAATGAACGATTGGGACCTCTTCAATATAAAAACTTCTGCATGGCAAAGGAAACAATCAGCTAAACTAAAAGGCAGCCAGTTGAATGGGAGAAGATATTTGAAATGAAATATCAGATAAAGGGTTAGTATCCAAAATCCATAAAGAACTTATAAAACTCAACGCCCAAAGAAACAAAGAATCCAGTGAAGAAATGGGCAAAAGACACTTCTCCAAAGAAGACATCTAGATGGCTGACAGACACATAACAAATGCTCAACATCACCCATCACTAGAGAAATACGAATCAAAACCACAATGAGATACCACCTCACCTGCCTGTCAGAATGGCTAAAACTAACAACTCAGGCAATGACAGATGTTGGTGAGGATGCAGAGAAAAAGGATCTCTTTTTTTTTTTCATGTGAAATATTTTATTTTATTTTTATTTTTTTAAATAGTTTATTGTCAAATTGGTTTCCATATAACACCCAGTGCTCTTCCCCACAAGTGACCTCCTCCATTACCACCACCTCTTTCCCCCTCCCCCACCCCCTCCAACTCTCAGTTCATTTTCAGTATTCAATAGTCTCTCAGGTTTTGCGTCCCTCTCTCTCCCCAACTCTCTTTCCCCCTTACCCTGCCCATGGTCCTCCATTAGGTTTTTCCTGTTCTCCTGTTAGACCTATGGGTGCAAACATATGGTATCTGTCCTCCTCCAGCTGACTTATTTCACTTAGCATGATGTTCATAGCAGCACTGTCAACAATAGCCAAATCATGGAAAGAGCCTAAATGTCCATCACCTGATGAATGGGTCAAAAAGTATCTCTTTTGCACTGCTGGTGGGAATGGAAACTGCTGTGCCACTGTGGAAAACAGTATGGAGATTCCTCAAAAAATTAAAAATAGTACTATCCTATGATCCAGCAATTGCACTACTAGGCATTTATTCAAGTGAAACAGGAGTGCTGTTTTGAAGGAGCCCACGTACCCAGTGTTTATAGTAGTGCTATTGACATATGGAAAAAGCCCAAATGTCCATAGATAGATGAATGGATAAAGAAGATGTGGTATATATATATATATATATATATATATATATATATATATATATACACACACACACAATGGAGCATTACTCAGCAATCAAAAATAATGAAATCTTGCCATTTGCAACTATGCAGATGGAACTAGAGGGTATTATGCTAAGTGAAATTAGTCAGGGAAAGATAAATATTGTATGACTTCACATGAGTGAAGAATTGAATGAGGAATTGAAAATACAAAACAGATGAACATAAGGAAAGGGAAGCAAAACAGGGAGGGACAAAACATAAAACACTCTTAAGTGTAGAGAACAAACAGAGGGTTGCTGGAGGCATTGTGGGAGGGGCATGGGCTAAATGAGTAAGATGCATTAAGGAATCTAAACCTGAAATCATTGTTGCACTATATACTAATTTACTTGGATGTAAGTCAAAAAATAGTAAAAAAAAAAAAAAAAGAAATATTTTTTAAATTTTTTATGTTTTTTACTTTACTTTTAAGAGACAGAGAGAGACAGCGGGAGCAGGGGAGTGTCAGAGAGAGAGGGAGATACAGAATCTGAAGCAGGCTCCAGGGTCTGAGCTAGCTGTCAGCACAGAGCCTGACACAGGGCTCGAACCCACGAACCGTGAGATCATGACCTGAGCCGAAGTCAGACGCTTAACCGACTGAGCCACCCAGGCTCCCCCCCAAAATGAAACCTTAAAGAGAAAAAAAGAATCAATGGAGAGATAAACTTGGTGTTGTCATCATAATAATCCCATTATTTTGGAAGACTGTTACCAAATCCCTCTAATACTTGTCTTTCCTAGGCTGAATCGTAAAGCAATTCTATTTTCCATTTCATTAAACCTCCTTATAGATGGCAGCTTCAGCAAAGGCAAATAGTACCTTTATAAGGCCTTTGGAATTCCCAGGCAAATGCCTCCCTTTGTGCCAACATCCAGTTTTGTTGTGAGCTACATAAAGAGGCTTAGCAGTTACAGGACCTAAAGGCATCACTTCTCTTGCAAGAAACACTGGCTTTTGATTTGCTAAGGTGTGGCTTTTTGTGCCACAAGGGCAGCACTTGGTGGTGTGTGGGCTTGAGCCAATTACATCATTTTTCGAGCTTCAGATTTGATTTGTAACATAGGGGATGCAGTACACAGATGGATCACTCAAACTGGATAATTCAGCATAGTTTAATGGAAGATACATTTCCAAAACTGTGTGCAGGGTGAAGAGAAACAACAAGGAATGTTGAAATACTCTGGTGCTCGAATAGCTGGCAGATTTACCGCTCTGATAGGAAGAGGTAGAACAGTTGCCATTAAAAAAAAAAAAAAAAGTCAGGGGCGCCTGGGTGGCTCAGTGGTTTGAGCGTCCGACTTCGGCTCAGGTCATGATCTCATAGTTTGTGGGTTTGAGCCCCATGTCGGGCTCTGTGCTGACAGCTCAGAGCCTGGAGCCTGCTTCGTATTCTGTGTCTCCCTCTTTCTCTGACCCTCCCCTGCTCACGCTGTCTCTCTCTCTGTCTCTCAAAAATAAATAAAAAACAAAAAATAAATTTAAAAATATAAATAAATAAATAAATAAATAGTCGTACACAGACACACACACACACACACACACACATACACACACACACAAATCTACAGATATAGAATTAGAGGCAGACATAAAGGCAAAAATATACAGCAACGGAGAGAGACAGAGAAAAGCAATAGGAAAGGACAGTCATACCAGAGCTGTGGTCTTCTTAGAGGAATGTAGTCACTGCCAACCTGCAGCTGGGCAAGGAGGGCCCTGAAGGAATAAAGGCCTTGATATCTCTCTTCTCCCACCCTTCTATTATTTTCTTCTATTAACGAACCCTAAAAGAATCCAAATGTCAAAGGGAGCTTAGTTGACTTAGTTCATATAGGTCAATTTTACAGACACAGAAGTATATGAATAAAAGTAGAGAGTTAATCTGGATGGGTAAAGGGAGAATAGCTACCATTTTGGAGTGACTATTTTATGGCCTTTCACTTCCTAATCTTACCTGATCTCATGACAGGCTTACAAGTTGAGGATTACTGTCCTTATTTCATAGATGAGAAAACCGAATCTCAGAAATTAAAAATTTCATACTATATTGTTGCATAAATTAAAGTAGATAACATATATATAGTGCTTCTGATTCTTAGATTCATATATGCAGTCCCAGGTGTCCATTGACTGATGAGTGGGAAAAGATGTGGTTATGCAATGGAATGTTACTAAGCCATAAAAGTTTGAACTCTTGCCATTGCAACAACATATACATGGAGCTAGAGAGTATTATGCTAAGTGATATGTCTGTAAGAGAAAGGTAGATGTCATATGATTTCACCCATATGTGGAATTAAGAAATAAAACAAATGAGCAAAAGGAAAAAAGAGAGAAAGGAAAACCAAGATATAATAATCTTAGGTTCCAGAAAAACGAGCCTTACATGGCCTTTTTGCACTAATTGCTCAAACAACCCCAGACATTTTAAAAGTTCTTTCTATGAAACTTTTAAATGTATGCATATATATTCAATGCTCACAGGGACACTCCACTTTCACATCTACCTAGGTCTGGCCTCAGTTTGAATACACAAGTTTAGATGGAACTGTGCCGAGAGAGTGAAGTGAGCACCCCATATAATACATATACAAAGAAATGGAGTGCTTTTTGTTCACAAGGTGTCAAGGTTGGAAAGAACCTACCCCCATCTGAGGCTTGAACACTGTCTACTGAACTACCTCCAGGTGATCCAATAACATTGGTTCCCTTATCTCTTTTCCTTGAGGCCACTTTTACCATATCAGAAGAAATGATTCTTCAGAACTTCTTTATTCAGAAATTTCTTCAGAAATTTCTCTCCCTATGGCTTCCAACCCCTGGTCTCAGCTCTACCTCTGAGGAATACATAGGACTTGTTTGCTGCTCTGCTCTGTGAAAGCCTTTCAGAGGTCTGAAGACACAGACCCAGTCCACTTTAGTCTTCTCTTCCTCAGGCTTAGAATTATACCCCTTAACAAATAAAGGGAATCCAGGTTCCCTCAAGCCCAGCCTCAGACCAACATTTCAGCCTAGTTACTATAAGCCTTTCTTATAACTATTACCTAGTAGTTCGGGCCTTTCTTCTGAATCATAATCTTCAATTTGTATGGAGTAGTGGTGATGAAATACAGAAACTTCAGAGCCAGTCAGTCAAACTAGAATTGTAATCCAAGCTTTGCTACTTCCTAGCTAAGATACCTTTGGCAAGTTGCTTCAATCCTCTGAGCTACAGTTTCCACATATGCAAAATATGCTGATGTTATCTGCTTGTGGGAGAGACTGCTAATTATCCCCTAATATCTTCTCTGACTATATAGTAATAGAAATTTAGTGGGCACATAGTCACTCAGATAAATTCTAGATTTTCCAGTCTCTCTTGGATGTAGTTGTGGCTATGTGACTAACATCTGGCAAATGGATATAAGCAGAAATGGCATTAAATGGTTTCTAGATGGTGCCTTCTTCTGCTTGCCAGAATATATATGGGATGGTGGTGACTGGTGAAGCAGCCTTAAATCGTGATTACAGTTCGTACTCTACCACGAACATGACAAGCCTTCCAGATTCTGCATATATAAAATAGAGACAACAGTTTTGAACTTTTAGAGATATTGAAAATATTCAGTAAGAGAATGAATTTTAACATACTTTGGACATGGTCAAGTAATTATTTTTAGGGATGTAGGACAGCTTGAAGACATGAAAAAGGGACCCCAACTTCCAATCTCAGCCCAGTCACTTAGTTGCTGTGTGATACTGTGGAGAATCCTTTCTATTTCTCAGCCTCAGTTTCTTCAACTTTAAAATGGAGAAAATCACACTTCCTCTTAGAAGTGTTGAGAGGATTAACTGACAGTATCTGTGAAGGTGTGTGGCACATAATAGGTGTTCAATATATTTTTTCTTTCCCCCTTTTCTTTCATAGACATCTAGTGTCACCCAACCCTGTCTCAGTGAAGACATCTGTGAACATCATAAAGAAAGTTAGGAACTGTTAGAGAAGGAAGAAAGTTGGGAATTGAACTAAATTAAATTTTAACACAAGCCTATTCTGTTTTACTTTCTATCATTCCCCTTCAGCATTTGTTTTGATCTCCTCACCATGGTTTGAGCATTAAGCTGGTAAATAATTTTCTTAGTTATTTTATGCCATTGACACTTTTACAAGTCTTCCAAAGCCTATTGACCCGTCTTAGAAAAATATTTAAAATGCTTGAAATATAGAAGATTGCAATGGAAACAAATTATATTGAAATGCATTTATCAAATAACGCAAAAACCAAATATGTGACATTGAAATACATGTGCTTCTTTATTAATTACATTAAGTAACATGAAGTAATGGAAGCTTAATAACTACTATAATTTAAAGTAATGAACATAAAAGTATTCCAAAGTGTGTGCAATATAATATGCTTATTTTGTGACTTCTCCTGGCTACAAAGATCCAGGTACTGTGAAAGTTACTGTGATTTTTTTTTCTTGCATCTAACATTGAAGGAAAAACTAAATTTTACTTAGATGCTACTGAAAATAAGATATGTTTTTTTCATCTAAGTTTATGAATAGCTGCCTTGGACCCTGCATGAAAGAGCTCTGATAGCAAAGTAAGTCAATTTAGTACTCCATACACTAGGTTGATTGATTCAAAGCAGGCCCAAAATAGAAAAAGACCTTAGAAGTTACGTGTTCTATCCACTACATTCCAGAACTTGATAATGAAAAGGTTAAATGACTTGTTCAAGGTCACATTGATAGTGGTGACAAAATTAGAACGCAGGTCTCTTGGCTACCAGTTCAATGTTTTAATTCAACCAAACTAAGTTAGATGTATAGACATGTGACAGTTTTGCAAAATTAAGAAGGTAAGTGATCCATATTAAAAGCTAGCATAAACTCTCTGCATGTCATGTTAGACTTGACTGATTTTATTTCTTATTACTAGGATTGACAGACTGAAAGTTTAATATAATAATTTACTAGAGGGGTATCTCAATTTTGGCTTTGTGTTTGTCAAAATATCTAAGGATATCCCTGTAGATATGGCTGAGAACTGAGAATGAAGTATAAAGAGATTTGTAAATGACTGAAGCCTCATAACCACAAAAAATGTCAATTGGGTCCACCTAGGTGTAGTTCTCTATGATGTGCTGCACGTGTTGGCCCTTAACCCTGACTAATTCAACATTTTTATTAATGGTTTTAATGAGAAATATAATGGCATATCACAATTGCAAATGACAGGAAACTAGAATGAGGAGTGATGAATAAATTAATTAGGAGATAAAGTCAAGATCCCAGAAGACGTCCACAAGCTGCAATGATGGACTAGATAGAGCCATATGGAATTGAAGATAGATTTATATAAAGCTCTCAATTGGTTCTTGAAAATTACACAGACACAAGGAAATCCTGGCATGTGGGAAAGGATAAAGGAAGGAGTAATTTCAGCATGTCTGTGAATGATAATTTCTAAAACCTTAGTCACTTAATACAATGGAATTTTCTCACTAATGGAAAGTTTAATAAGTGGTTGATAGAAAGGGGTACTGACTTCTACACAGTCCTTGAGGGACTCACACTGGTAAAGGTTTTGCCATGCAATAGAAGTCGTACATATTACTTCCACTTATTTGCTATAATTAGGTTAAATGGTCAGATACAACAGTAAAGGAAGCTAGTGAATGCCATCTAGATTTGCGATGAGGAGGAAAGCAAAACATTAAGTGAACAGCCAGCCAATATCTGCCTCAGAGCTTTAGGGGAAAATGGCTGGAAAGGGGGTATGATAGTGCTATCCTCTTTTTCCCTACACCCACACTTCAAAGAAGAAATAAACTAACTGCAGGGGTGAGTAGGCTGGGGAAGGAGCTAGATTCCAGGTTCCACAACGTGGTTGAAGGAAATGGAGCTGTTCAGCCTAGGGAAGAAAAGAATCAGGGACTGATACCGTTCATAATACCTCTGAAGAGCTCTTACAGCGAAGGAGAAAATGGGGCCTTTGGTTCCAGGAAATAGAGCCGGAACTCATTGGTGAAAGTCACAAGAAGACCGGTTTCAGTTCAATAAAAAGAACTGCTTTCTGTGAATGGAATAAACTATTTTTGGAGATAAATGTTCATCACCAGAGGTGTGCAAAGGGTGGATAAGCCATCTTTCAGGGATAATTTTTTAATATAGTTTATTGTCAAATTAGTTTCGATATAACACTCAGTGCTCATCCCAACAAGTGCCCTCCTCCATGCCCATCATCCCCTTCCCCTCTCCCCTACTCCCATCGATCCTCTGTTTGTTCTCAGAATTCAAGAGTCTCTCGTGGTTTGTCTCCCTCCCTCTCCCCAACTATTTTCCCCTTCTCCTCCCCCATGGTTTTCTGTTAAGTTTCTCCTGTTAGACTTATGAGTGAAAATATACAGTATCTGTCCGTCTCTACCTGACTTATTTCACTTAGCATAACACCCTCAAGTTCCATCCACGTTGCTACAAATGGCCAGATTTCATTCTTTCTCATTGCCATGTAGTATTCTATTGTATATATCTAACTGCATTTTCTTGATCCATTCATCAGGTGATGGACATTTAGGCTCTTTTCATGATTTGGCAATTGTTGAAAGTGCTGCTATGAACATTGGGGTACATGTGCTCCTATGCATCAGCACTCCTGTATCCCTTGGGTAAATTCTTACCAGTGCTATTGCTGGGTCATAGGGGAGTTCTACTGTTAAGTCTTTGAGAAACCTCCACACTATTTTCCAGGGCGACTGCACCAGTTACATTCCCACCAATAGTGTAGGAAGGTACCCGTTTCTCCACATCCTCGCCAGCATCTATAGTCTCCTGATTTGTTCATTTTAGCCACTCTGACCAACGTGAGGTGGTATCGTAGTGTGGTTTTGATTTGTATTTCAGGGACAATGTTGAAGTAATTCCTTCACTGTGTTAAAGGTTACACTAGATCTAAGATTCTTTCCAAATCTGAGATGCCATAATTGTACTTTCTTTCCACGTTGTAATCTCAGGCTTATGTCTTTGATTCTAGTCTTTAAAGGAGAATACAAACTGAAAAGAGATTAAGTTGAACCCTTATGAAAAATAAAAATCAGGATAAGGAAATTCTAACTAACTATAAATCTGTGCAGAAATTGCACTAACAAACTACAAATAACAATAGTGTGTGTCTTTTAATGTACAACTTAATTGCAAAGTTTAAAATGAACATTCCCAAGTGTGGAATTATTGAATCACTATATTGTACACTTAAAACTAATATAAAATTATATGTTAACTATATTGGAGTTAAAATTTAAAAAGAAAAAAATACCCAATGGCTAATTTTTGAGAAATATGGCCATTTCGGGGATATAGTCATACCAAATACTACTATGGTATGTAATTGATTTTGAGTGTCAAATTTTGGATATCTATTGAATTTAGTCTGGTGCTTTCTGGTCTACATTATCCTGTAAAATACAGTCACAGTACAAGGGTTATTCAAGGCAAAATTTTAGGGAAATATGTTCCTACCACACTATCAAAATAAATTAATCTGCTCAAAATGAAATGATACAAGCAAAAGCTTCTGAAGTTATATTTTTAGCATGTCAGGACCTATTAGAAACCTAGTCACCATGGAGTACAACCCCTTCTTTGTAAGCAAAAACCCATGGAAATTTAGGGGAGAGGGAAATAACTTTTAACCGGAGATTCGGGGATACCTTCATGAAAGAGGTGGCCTTTTACTTGAGTCTAAAATATAAGTTTAATTTTCTCAGGAAGTTAAAAAAAAGTTCTCAAGCAGTAATAAGAAGACAGGTTCAGTCATTTATTCATTAATGTATATATTTATTCAGAAATTCAGGAAAAATTTAACTACCAGACACTGTTTTAAACTCTAGGGATATAGGTTGTCTTTGTGGAGCTGGCATTCTAGAAAAGTAGGCAGGCAAGAGAGAGTTGAACAAACAAATACCAAAGGTAATAAATGAAGAAGGAAAAGTAGGGTAATGGATGGGATACTATACCAGATAGGATTTTATAGGCCACTGAAAAGTGCTTGATACTACTCTAATTGCAGTTGGAAACCGTCAGAGGATTTTAAGACATATTACCCATGCTGTTATTTGGAAAGCTTGTTGGGACTGAGAAAAAGTGGAAGAAAGGGACCAGTTAGGATACTGTGATAGTAGACCAAAGAAGTGGCAGAGGAGGTGGAGAGAAGCATTCAGACTCAGTATATGGCTTGGGGTGGACATAACAGTACAAATTGGTAGATAGCAATAAGGGGGGGGGACCCTCTTATTTCAATACCTGCTTCTTACTAAAGTTATAAACAACCCTGTGGGTATCACTCCTGGAGGATTTTCAGCAGAGGAGTGATACATCTATCTTACATTGTTTAAAAGTTCTTTCCCTTCCAATATCTCCACATCTATAAAGGTTGCTGCACAACCATTCTACTATCTGTTTCTGAATTTGACTATTTTGCTTTTAATTCAGCATGCTCCTAACCATATTCACCTTCAAATTCAGCTTCTGAGATTGCACTATTTCTGAGATTAGGGAAGTTTTCAGCTACTACTTCTTCAAACAAATTTTCTGTCCCTTTTTCTCTCTTATTCTTCTTTTGGGACTTCTATAATAGGAATTTTATTATGTTTGATGGAGTCACTGAGTTCCTTAAATCTATTTATGTTTTGCATAATTCTCTCTCTCTCTCTCTGTCTCTCTCTCTGTCTCTCTCTCACTCTCTCATTCAACTTGATTGCTTTCCATTACTCTGACTTCTAGGTCATTAGTTCCTCTGCTTATTCCAACTTGCTGTTCATTCCATCAAGTTTGTTTCTCATAATGTTTATTGAACTCATTATGTCTGGTATGTTATTCCTGATCTCTGTCTTAAGGATCTCACTCATGTCTTCCACCCTTTCCTCAAGTCTACTGAGTACCTTTATGATAATTACAGTAAACTGTCTATCAGGCATGTTAATTTTGTTTCACTTAGCTCTCTGGCCACTGCCTTGTCTTTTTATTTCATTTAAGACAAATTCCTCTGCCTCCTCATTTTGTCTAAGTCCCTGGGCCTGTTACTGTGCATTAGGAAAGTCTGCTTTGTCTCCTATTCTTGTAGAAGAGGTCCTGTAGTGCCCTGCCATGTATATTTCCTTGTTCCCCAGGCTCTGCCACTTCAAGGAGTATCTCCAATGTGCGTGGAATGTACTCTGCTATTGTGTCCTGGCTGCTTTATCCTTCAGGCCAGTCATCTACAGAGATTCTCTTTACTTATTATGGGCAGTGTTTAGTCCCTGGCTTGAAGATGGTGCATTTTAACTAGGTGTGCTCTGTTCTGCTTGTGAAATGAGACCTGTTGCCACTGCCACTGGAACTGAGGCACTGCAAAACTCCCAAGACTGGAGATTTTCTGTGGGCAGGGGTTTGGGCTAATCTTCTAGGAAAAGAGGCCCATGGTGTTGATATTGAAGCAAGCATGATTGTGGGAGAGTGTGGGGCTTGGTGTAAGCAAGCTAGGTAGTAAGTGTGGGCACTGAGCTAGTTCCCAAAATGGCTCTGTGTTTATGCTGAAGGGTGGGTGAGGGAAATTGTGCCTGCCAGTTCCCTTGTTCTTGGAGGGGTTTTTCGGGGACTCATTCCAAGATGAGCAATTAACCTCCCCACTGTGGATTTTGATGGCCTCAGATCTCACATTCAGGTCTTAAATCTGTTTGGACTTTAGTTTGGTGTTTGATGTAAGTGAACCAGCTTCATTCTTTTGCATGTTCCTGTCCAGTTTTCCCAAAACCATTTTTAGAAAAGACAGCTTTTGCCTAAATGTCCATCACCTGATGAATGGATCAAGAAGATGTGGTATATATATACAATGGAGTATTACATGGCAATGAGAAAGAATGAAATATGGCCATTTGTAGGAAGGTGGATGGACCTCGAGGGTGTCATGCTAAGTGAAATAAGTCAGGCGGAGAAGGACAGATACCATATGTTTGCACTCATAGGTCTAACAGGAGAACAGGAGAAAACTAATGGAGGACCAGGGGGAGGGGAAGGGGGAGAGAGAGCTGGGGATAGAGAGGGACGCAAAAGCTGAGAGACTATTGAATACTGAAAACGAACCGAGGGTTGTCGGGTGGGGGAGGTGGTGGTAATGGAGGAGTGCACTTGTGGGGAAGAGCACTGGGTGTTATATGGAAACCAATTTGACAATAAACAATTTTTTTTAAAAGACTGCTTTTTTCCCCATTGAGTATTCTTTTCTGATTTTTTCTAAGTTTAATGGACCATATAATTATGGGTTTATTTCTTAGTTTTCTGTTCCATTCCTTTGATCTATTTTTGTATCAGTACCGTACTCTTTTGATCACCACAGCTTTGTAATATCACTTGAAGTTCAGAATTGTAACCCCTCCAGCTTTGCTTTTCTTTTTAAAGTCTTCTTTGGGTATTTGGGGTCATTTGTGGTTCCATACAAATTTTATGATTGTTTATTCTAGCTCTGTAAAAATACTGTTGGTATTTGGATAAGGATTGCATTGAAAGTGTAGGTTTCTTTGGATAGTATAGAAATTTTAACAATATTTTTTCCAATCCATGAGCATGGGATATCTTGACATTTCTTTGTGTCATCTTCAATTTCTTTCATCAGTATTTTATATAAGTTTTTAGAATACAAGTCTCTCACCTTTTTGGATACGTTGATTCCTACGTATCTCTTTATTTTGGTGCAATTGTAAATGGAGTTGATTCCTTAATTTCACTTTCTGCTGCTTCATTATTGGTGTAGAGAAATGAAATGGATTTCATACATTGATTCTGTATCCTGGAACCTTACTGATTGCTGTGACTGGTATTTCTAGTATTTCAAATAACAGTAGTGTCAGTGGAATCCCTGTCTTGTTCTTGATCATAAAGTAAAAGCTCTGTTTTTCTTCATTGAAGATGATATTAGCTGTGTATTTTTTATAGATGGCCCTTATTAATGTTGAAGTATATTCTCTCAAAACATTTTTTGTTGAGGGATTTTATCATGAATGCATATTGTACTTTGTCAAATGCTTTTTCTGCATCTATTGAAATGATCATATTGTTTTTATCATTTATTTTATTAATGCAGTGTATCATGTTAGTTGATTTGTGAATATTAAACCACACTTGAAAACCAGGAATAAATCCCACTTAATCATGGCAAATGATTATTTTAATAATTGTTGGATTGGTTTGGTACTACTTTTGAGAATGTTTGCATTCATGTTCATCAGTAATATTGGCCTCTTTTGTAGTGGAGTTTTTATCTGATTTTGGTATTAGGGTAATGCTGGCCTCATAGAATGAATTTGGGTTTTCACTTCATTTATGATTTTTGAAATAGTTTGAGAAGAATGAGTATTAACTCTTCTATAAATGTTCAGTAGAATTTTCTTAAGAAACCATCTGGCCCTGGGGCTTTTGTTTGTTGGGAGACTTTTTAAATAACTTATTCAATTTCTTTGCTGGTTATCAGCTGGTTTATTGTCTTTAGATAACCTGATCATTGATGTATGTGGGATATTCATATACTCTACTAGCAGTTTGTTATTATTAGTTAGTTCCTTTATTTTAGTTATTAATTGTTTTATATATTTGCATGTTCCCATGTTGTCTACATAAATATTTACAATTGTTATATCTTCTTGTTGTATTGTACCCTTTATACACTTGGTCTTAGCCAAAAGACCAAGAAGTTATGGATTGCCGCTTTATGATCACATAATAACCTACTTTGCCTCTTTTTACCGTCTTTATTTAAAAAATTTTTAATGTGGCCAGCAGGGAGTGTTGGCTATAAAGGACCTTGGTAACTGCTCTTGGAGGGCATCTGCCCTGCAATGGAAAAAAAGGAGCAAAAAAGGTTGAATAATAATCAAGGGAAGATATGCGACTTTTATTAGGTCTATGCACAACTCAACCCAGTTTTTCAAAGTCTTAACCCTGAATGCTATAGCAACAGGAATGGTCTTCAAGCCTAAATCCAGAAATAGGACCAGAAACTCGGTGGAATTGGCATTACTGACTTCCCCAGTACAGAAAACTAAACCATACCTTGAAGAACTTCCCTAAGAGGAGGGGTCACAATATCTGTATCCCAGTTTGGAGGAAAAAAGAAAGTCCAGGGCTACCTCAAGAAACAAGCCGAAGTACACATGGTGGAGTGTCCCAAATATCACTAAGTAGGGAAATAAAATAACCAAAGGCACAACAAGAGAAACCAAGAGGCACCATTAAAAGAACACTTCTTGAAATGACGGGCTCTGGACAGTCAATGAGTCTCCTTGAGTAGAGCAATACCAACAGGTGCACAGTGCAGAACGAGCTTTTAAAACTGACAAGAGATAGGAAGCTAACCAAAATGACAAAACAAAAGAACTCTCCTCTAAGGAAATTCCAGGAAGAAGTCACAGCCACAGAACTCCTCAAAACATATATAAGCAAAAAAACTGACTGAACAAGAATTTAGAACAATTATAAAGTTAATCACTGGGCTTGAAAAAAGCATCAAAGAAGCTATTGATACAAAGTCTAGGTACCTTCAAAATAGCTGTAATGAGTTAAAAATGCTATGAATGACATACATAATAAAATGGAGGCATCCACTGCAAAGATTGAAGAGGCAGAGAAGAGAATAGATGAATTGGAAGACACAGTTATAGAAAAAGAAAAAGCTGACAAAACGAGGGGAAATTGATACAGGAGCATGAAAGAATTCGAGACCTGAGTGATACAATCAAATGGAAAATATCCATACCATAAGCTTTCCTGAAGAAGAAGAAAGAGAAAAAGGTCCTGAAGGGCTGCTTGACCAAATTATAGCTGAGAACATCCCCAATTTGGGGAAGGAGATAGGTATTGAAACCCAAGAGACACGGAGAACTCCCCTATGACGTAACATGAAATGACCT
>PISW01012890.1:0-29544 GCA_004023785.1 Mungos mungo | reverse complement strand
TAAGTGAAACTGCAATACAATCTAAGTTTATTTTGGGAGTGTTTGCTGTATAATTGGATTTAATGAAATGTTTAGAGGTGCAGTAGGCATGACTTTGAGTAGATAATGAAAGAAAATGCAAAATGCTTATTGATTCATGATGTGGTTTCATCTTAGCTTGGGCAAACCATGCAGTATTTAACACACAGTAGCAGAATATTTACTATTGAAGCTTGAAAAGATGTGAGTTCTTTGTGTGCAATCTTTCATTTATGCATGTGAGAGGGTTTTCTTTTTTTTAATATTTTTACATTGCAGTACTTGTTTTGCTTGTTGGGGGTGTTTGCTTATTTAATACATTCTGTCAAGGACAGAAATTACATGCTGGTTTTTTTTCCCCCTAGGAAGTGTGTCTTGGGTTTTTCCCTTATTATTTTCTTTACTTTTTTTTTCTCTTCTTTTTTTGGTGGTGGGGGTGGTTATGTTTAAATGAAGTTGCTTTTACAACACTAAAGACTTAATCATCCATTTCATATATAAAAGGTAGCTACTTTTTGGCATGGACCTCAAGTATATTGTAGTATATAGAGGTGGAATTTAAGGAAAGGTATTAAGCAGGCTGTGTTGTAGCTTATGGGCAAGAAATAAATTGTATCATTTACCTTGAATGTATCATAGATAAGCTGCTATATAACAATTGCCACTTCAGATAGCTGTGAAATTAGGTGATTAACTAGTTGTTACTTAACCCTCTAATTTCTGTATAAGTCTAATTACATGAAATAGAAGTTGGTGTTTTGATTTTTTACTTTGCTTTTCTGTTTGGAGTGTCATTGTAACTGCTGTATTATAAATGATGGAAAGTAATTGCATATGTTACAAAAAATAAATTGTGTTATATTCAAAAAAAAAAAAAAACTAACATGCATTAGGAGTAGCTCCCGCATTTATGACCTGCTTACCTCTTTGGATGAGTACTTTTTAATTATTTTTGAGCTGAAGACTTCACTTGCTTTCTTGTCAACTTAAAGCACTGCTTTAAAAAAAAAAAGTTTTTGGGGGTACCTGGGTGGCTCAGTCAGTTAAGTGTCCAATGCTTGATTTCAGCTCAGGTCATGATCAAGCCCCTGGATGGGCTCTGTGCTGATATTGGGTAGCCTGCCTGGGATAGTCTCTCTCTCTCTCTCTCTCTCTCCCTCCCCCTGCCCCTCCCCCACTCACACACTTGTTCTCTTTCTCAAAATAAATAAACTTAGAGAAAAAAAACTCAAAAAAACATTTCAACCAACATTGTCAGTTTTCCAGAACATCTAGTTTATAATATTTCTTCAAAAAAGAAGTATCAATATTGTTTTAATAAAGCTAAATTGAGAGTCATTCTAACAACTAAAAGTGTGGAATTAACAACCAAAAAATTAACTTTATTCTACCATCCAGTAATTACCCAATTACTGGCCCCAGTTTCTTCATTTTATTCATTTTTTATTTACCTTTAAAATTTTGTTAATGTTTACTTTTGCGAGAGACAGCACGAGTGGGAGAGGGGCAGAGAGGGAGACACAGAATCTATAGCAGGCTCCAGGCTCTGAGCTATTGGCATAGAGCCTGATATGGGGCTCAAACTCACAGACCACGAGAGCTGAAGTTGGACACTTAACCAACTGGGCCACCTAGGCCACCCATTATGTCTTCATTTTTAAAGACATAATGCCTACTCTACCAAAACTCCTTACAGTTTCTCTACACATCTTGGGCACCTAACTTCATTTCTTTTGGTCATCACTTCTTCTTTCCCTCTTATTATTTCTATTTTGTTAACCATTATAATCTATTTAAATATGTGTTCTAAAGCTAAGCAGTGGCCCAAGAAAGGGAGAAACCAGGTCTTCCTGTTCTATTTCATTCAGCTACTAACACAAATGAGGTTGAGAGGAGACCTTCAACTGTCTCTTTGAAGGAAACAGTAGAAGCATATGTGCAAAAAAAGAATTTTTAGCAACTTTACTTATTACTTGTCAGAGGTGCAACAAGATCAGAGTTGATATAATTTCTCTTCTCGTTTTTTTTTTAATGGGGTCTGAGCTTAAAATGAAAGTCTAATTTTTTAAACTTTTCTTAATGTTTATTTCTGAGAAAGAGACAGACACAGAGCATGAGTGGGGGAGGGACAGTGAGAGAGGGAGACCAGAACCTGAAGCAGGCTTCAACTGTCAGCACAGAGCCCAACGTGGGGCTTTGAACTCATGAATTGTGAGATCATGACCTGAGCCAAAGGTGAACGCCTAATCAACTGAGTCATCCAGGCATCCCTCTAATTCTTTTTTAGGTTTATTTATTTTAGAGAGACAGTATGAATGAGGCAGGAGTGGGCTGGCGGCGGGGGCGGGGGGGGGGCCCCGGCAGTGGAATCCCAAGCAGTCTCCTTGCTGCCAGCACAGAGCTTGATACAGGGCTTGAACCCACGAAACCATGAGATCATGACCTGAGCTGAAACCAAGAGTCAGACACTCGACTGAGCCACCTAGGCACCCCTAAAATGGAAGTCTAAAGTCGAATTGCTGCTTGGCTTTTGGTTTCAGGACTGCTAAAAGCTTTTACAATAGCATTGAAACCAGTAACAAAATGCCAAACCATGCAGGGGAGCAAAAGTATCTCTGAAGTAGTACCATTTGAATAATCAGCAACATTTTAGTTTAGATATATTAATTCATAATACTACCTCATATAATAATTAGCTCAAGGAGGAAACCAAATAGTTTTCTTTTTGCACCAGGCAGCCACTCCCCCACCCCAGGTACCAAGGTAATATTTTAAAAACCTGAAGCTGCAATTTTAGAAAGCTAGTCATGTTTACTTTTGCCACTATGTATAAACATGTGAACAATGCCTGCTGTACCAAAAGTGTCTTATCAAGGATTTTTTATCAATCAATATTTAAAATCCACTCTAGGTAAATTAACAGAAAAGTAATTCATTAAAAGATGGTGTCACTGCCACAGTATGCCACTGAAAGGGCTGAAAAAAGATGCAAAGGTAATGTCACTCAAAATAATGCAGCAGAGGTGGCTTGAGTAAGGAAATCACTATCCCTGCTACCCCAAACACTAAATGCCCAAATTCACATTTATTACCACTGGCAGGACTAAAGTCACTTCTTCATTAGGAACTCAATTCCCCCCACATTCCCCCCCCCCACTTAAAGCTGACCACCTCTACTACCATTCCCTCCTGCAAAAATCAAAGTTATGAACAGAACCTTCATTTCTTTATACTGTATATTTTTTCAAGCAAAAGTGATCTGTGGGTATGTCTCCTAATGTCTCTTAATTTAAGATGCATCCATTTAAATACAAGAGCATCTGGGAATTTGAGTGTTGAGTAGTACATACACTGAAGCGATCTGACTCATAATACGGGCATTTCTGCAAATACAGAAAGCTCCTCAAACTGGGAGCTCCAAATATGACAAATATTCACTATAAAAGATTAAGGCTAACTTTATTTAAAATTTTTTTAAAATGTTTTTATTTATTTTTGATAGAGAGAGAGAAGAGCATGAGAGGGGCAGGGGCAGAGATAGAAGGAGACACAGAACCGGAAGTAGGCCCCAGGCTCTGAGCCAGCTGTCAGCACAGAGCCTGACGTGGGGCTCGAACCCACAAACGTGAGATCTGACCTGAGCTGAAGTCGGAGGCTTAACCGACTGAGCCACCCAGGCACGCCTAAGGCTAACTTTAAAATACAAAATGTATTATACCATGTATACTTAATTTATAAATAAATACCCAAATAACTGTGAGACTATGATGAAAATTTACCTTTTCCTGATGGGATACACTAATTTTTTTTAGATTTTAAGTTTTTATTTTAATAAAATATAGTGTATCAATCTCAGGTGTACAGTATAGTGATTCAGCAATCCTATACATTCTCAGCGGTCATCGTGTTAAGTGTACTCTTTATTCACTCACTTTCCCCCCCACCTCCTCTTTGGTAACCATCAGTTTGTTCTCTATATTTAGATTAAATAATGTGAACAGAATTTGTAACGATGAAGTTTCAGTTTCATTATAACATTTTGTAATCAAAAGTGTTTAAAAATATTCAAACTAATCATTCCTAGGGGATAGGAGAAATTGACAAAATTAAGGAAACAAAAATGACAGACTTACAAGAGATTTTAGATGTTGCTAAATTTTGTGTCAGAAATTAGTTACTTCTTTGGAGATCACACAGAATTACTCAAAGCTCAACCTCTGGAAGGGTTCCCAATTTAGTCAAACATGTTATTATAATCTCCATGTAGCTAAAGACATAAATATAAAGAGTGACATATCCCTACATGTTTAACACAATTCAAAGAAATTTATTATGCTCGGTGCGTGTCTGGGTGGCTCAGTCAGTCAAGCTCCCCACTTCAGCTCAGGTCATGATCTCACAGTTTCCAAGTTTGAGCCTCTCCATGGGCTCTCTAGTGTCAGCATAGAGCTGGCTTCTGACCCTCTGTCGCTCAAAAATAAACATAAATAAAGAGAAAAACAGATTGAAATATATCATCTCCAAAGCAATGAGGTTAGATTTTAAATAGAGACTATAAAAACCAAATGCTTTTCAGTGCAGGTGGTGATGAAAAGAGCCCACCTCACTTCAGGGGCCAGGAGAGACAGATCAGGGTCAGAGTCAGGAGTGATGGGGCTGTTGCTCAGATGGTGCTACGAAATTCCTGGTAAGCTCCCACTCAGGTGATAGGCTACCAAACAGCAATTAATACTTGATATTGAGAAAGAAATCTTTTCCTTCTGTTACTGAAAATTGGCAGGATTGTGTTGGCACAAGAACCTTTACCTGCTTTATACTCACCTCCTGGAATGCCTGAGCTTCCTACCTTCTAAGACATTAATGGTTTGCCCATGCAAAGTCCATATCCCAAGCATGTGAGAATATAAAAAATCAATTCAGTAACTAAAAGATCTGAGCCCTTTTCTGCAAACTTGGGTGTTAGCCAGAACCAAAAAGCTCCCAAATCAACACTGTCTCTCTACCACTAAAGTAGGGAGATGAAAATTAGTGAAAGCCTCATGCCTTCCTGCCCTGACTGAAGTCAGGATGCAGGGCTTTGGAGAAAAGGGCTCCCAAGTGTTGCTAATGAATGTTCTACTTCCACCTGGTCCAATGAGATTTCTTACTCCAAGGACACCAAGCTTGCCCAAAGAAAAGACGATGCACTGTTTCATTAAGCATTTAATAATCAATCAAAATTAATTAGATGCCTTTCAGCAGCATACCATCCATAAATCTGATGTTTCCCTTGTTAATGATGCCAAGAATAATCAAAGGGTGAAGTCTGTGGCATATAGACAAGCAGTACTCTGGGAATATTTATTGTTTTGCCAGCCTAGTTAAGAGTGTACATTCTGAAAGCTCTTAATGTACACAAAAACACACATATAAGGATGTATACTGCAGCACTGATCCCATAAGTGAAAGGCTAACAACGAATATAAGTATCCATCCACAGGTAAATGGTTAAATAAAATTTAATATACTTTTAACATGAATACTATAAAAGTTTTTTTAAAAAAGGATACCCCTGTATATACTAACATGGAAAGTGCTCCACTGTTCATTAGGGGGAAAAAAAATCAAGTTGCAAGCCAAGCACTTTGTTTTATCATTTATGTTAACAAACACGTAAAATCACAGTATAGATAAATATGTAAGTTAAAACCGAAAAGTTAAAACCGAAAAGGTTGAAAGGTTATAACACCAACCTATTAACAACTAAACTACAAATTACTAAGATATTTATCAAGCAGGGAAAATGTACAAAGGACAAGCAGGAATATTTAACCGCAATATCATTTTTAAGTATTGAACTACTTATTGTCATTTTGACAAGTATAAAAGGAAACAAGCAATTCACTGCTGTAATTTATATAGTTTTCTTTTTTTAATAATTTTTTAAATAGTTGGGGCGCCTGGGTGGCTAAGTCATGATCACACAGCTTGTGGGTTCAAGCTCACTATGTGGCGCTCTCTCTCTCAAAAATAAATAAAAAAAATTTTTTTTAATAGTTTATTTTTGAGACAGAGAGAGACCATGAGTGGGGGAGGGGCAGAGAGGGAGGGAGACACAGAATCTGAAACAGGCTCCAGGCTCTGAGCTGTCAGCACATAACCTGACGCAGGGCTCGGACCCGTGAATCACAAGGATCACGACTTGAGCTGAAGTCGGATGCTTAACTGACTGAGCACACCCAGCCACCCCATTCATATAGTTTTTCTCAGAGTTGGCAATGTTTATTATCAAAAGTCTTAAAAGATATACATTCTTTTAAAAATAGAATTACCAATTGATCCAGTAATTCCACTACTAGGTATTTACCCAAAGAAAAAGAAAACACTATTTTGAAAGATGTATGCACTCCTATGTTTACTGCAGCACTATCTGCAATAAACTTTATAAGCTACCTAGTCTGTGATATTGCTATAGTAGCCCAAATGGACTATGACACCAACCACAGAAGATTTGTTCAAAAACTGTAATCCAGCCATATAAAGACTATCCCAGAGCCTTAAAATCAGACTGTATATAAAACTGGTGAAATATGAATGAATAAGTTCTGTGGGCTGTACCAATATCAATTTGCTGGCCATTTACACTGTACTATAGTTATGGCAAGGTGTTACTATTCAGAGAAACTGGGCATAAAAGCACGTGAAACCACCCTGTATGTTTTTTGGGCAACTTGTGAATCCACAATTATTCCAAAATAAAATTTTTATAAATAGGGGAAAATATTGTAGAAGGCATTAAAAATGTTCATGGAAACTTAAGAGAAAAAAGGAAGCTGGCATCTTATTAAAGAAATTTTGAATTTTGTGAAATAATGCACAAGCACAGAAAAGAATGGAGATACTAAAAGTCAATGTTATGAGTGGTTATCTCTGAACAGTAGCATTTTTATTTTTATTTTTGTGATTTGCTGTATTTTCCTACAAGTAACATCTGCTACTTTTACAATAGGTAAATAGATAATGAAACACTGAACATCCAAAATAAAAAAAAAAATCAACTGGGAAAATCATTCTAGGCAAGTGACATAAAAGATTCTTGTCTTCAAAGAACTTAAGTATATAAACAAGCAAAAGAGACAATTCACAGCTAATAAACATGGAAGAACGTTCATCACACTAGGCACTAAAGATATGCAAAATAAATCATTTCATTTTAATCCAAATGGTGAATTTTTATAAATTAGAATGCTCAATGCTGACAAAAATATAGTAAACTGGGCAACAGTAAAAACTGTCCTCTAACACTTTTGGAAAGCAATTTGTCAATACTGATATAAAAAACTTTGAAAGTATTCACTTTTTGACCTACTGCAGTGAATTTTAACCTAAAGGCTTTACATACAAGAGTGTCCTATATACAATTACTCCACATAAAGAAAAATTGGAAACTGAAAATGTCCAACAAAAAAGTTGATGTGTTTTTCTAGGACAATTACTCTTTAAAAATAAATCTGACAAGACAGTTAACAAAGCAACAAAGGCTTGTTTTTTCATTTAAATTCTTGATAACCATGTTTGGTTAATTTTGTCTAAGGTTTAATAAAGAACTCCATCAAAGTCGTTATCTCTTACACAGAACTAGAAGTAAGTCCCTGAGCTACACAGTCACACAAAACATCTATCAAAGGATATAAACTATACAAGTGCACTCTGAAACTGTAACTATCTGCCAAAATCACCACAAAAATACTCAAATTGTCAGTCCATAAAACTGACAGAGAAATCACTTCTATATATGTCATCACCAAATAGCCAAAAATGGCTTCATTATTGGTCCATTTTATGCCATTTTATTTATCCTACGTGGGTGGGGAGAGACATCAAGTTCATGGCAAAATGATACCTTCCGGTCATAAAAGCAGTTTTAAGATAATAGAACAAGAGTCAGGAAAAAGTCATCATGAATATGCTAAAACCATCTCTTTGGTCAAATAAGCATTTGTTTCACAAACGGAAATTCCATGTCACTTAACCCTACAAATGCTAAAAAACCAAAGTGTATAAATTGATTAAATTTGCCTCATGGCAAATCAATCATCCAGGTTTAATTTTTTTGTCTCCAATACTGAGAGGACCACTAAATTACAAGTACTTAAAAAAAAAAAAGACACAAAACACCTGTCATTTCATCCAGCATTAACTTCAGGGTCCTACTAGAAGATGCTTAGGGGTATTTGATAGAAAACAAAAATGGAAAATTAAACTGGGAATTTTTCACCCATTCTAACAGAAAAGAATAACAACTAACATTTATGGAACACTCAATTCATCTTCAAAACAAATTCAGTTAAATATTTTTATCACCCACATTTTGCAGATAAGAAAAAAGCTACTTTCCTAAAGTTAATCTGCCCAACATTGCAAAGCTAATAAAGCAGAGGCAGGATTTGAACCTAGGCAGCAGGGGGAGTCTCGCAATACATTTTTACAGTGACTCAGCCACTACACTACAGTTACCTCAGAGAAAACTTCAAGACAACCAGTTATATATTACTTAAGGAATATAATAAATCTCCTCACCAAGCCAAATGGTCCCTGTTCAGTTCTCCCTAGAGGAGCTAATAATCCAGAAAATATGGATACACCACCAGTTTAACAGGGTTCTGAGGGTCTGCAGAAGTCAATGCAGCTCTGCACTAATTTCTATCTCAGGGCCAACGTAATCTATCCTCAGGGCCAAGGTAATCTTCTAGCCTAGGGCCACAGTTACTTTTCAGTTAAAAAAAATATATTCATGGCAGTTTCTGCAATAAAATTTACCCTCTATCACAAAGCATTTTTCTTTATCTGAATTATTTTGTCAGCAAGCTCCACATTGGTAGTGACTTTGTGTATGGTAAACCAGTAAACTGCTCTCTAGCACCTTGAACAATGATTAGCACACAGGAAGCCAACAAATAACATTTACTGAATCAACGGATGAATAAATGCTGTATGAGCGTTTATCAAATTTTACTGTGCTAAGAATCATCTAGGAATCTTGCATTTTATAATGCATTCTGATTTAGCACTTCAGGGACAGGGACTGAGAGTACCCTAACAAGCCCCTTGATAAGTAAGTTTGCTGCTGGTCTACAGCTCACATTTTGAATAGCAAAGTAACTAGACCACCCTAGGTCAATTT
The DNA here is from genome assembly GCA_004023785.1 of Mungos mungo. Classification (NCBI taxonomy): domain Eukaryota; kingdom Metazoa; phylum Chordata; class Mammalia; order Carnivora; family Herpestidae; genus Mungos; species Mungos mungo. The sequence goes on along the minus strand of PISW01012890.1, from coordinate 20,363 downwards.
CCCTAAGCTCTTCAGGTAGTCAAGAATCAGGATTCACTTACTTTCTACTGTGGAAGAAAACCTGGAGTTTATTCAACAATAAAGCTACAACTGCCGATCCTCTAGTCTCAGAGGAATGATAAGATTTATACACCCCAATTACCATTACATCTCAGTCAGATGGCATCTGCTGATTGTTTAAAAACAAAAAACAGAGGCACCTGGGTGGCCCAGTCGGTTGAGCAGCCGACTTCAGCTCAGGTCATGATCTCGCGGTTTGTGGGTTTGAGTCCCGTGTCCGTCTCTGTACTGACAGCTCAGAGCCTGGAGCCTGCTTCGGATTCTGTGTCTCCCCATCTCTCTGCCCCTCCCCTGCTCGCACTCTCTCAAAAATAAACGTTAAAAAAATTAAAAACAAAAAAACAAAATAGCTTTCCACAGATTAATAGCCTAGCTTTTGGGAGGTCATGGACTACTTTGAAAATACAATAACAACTACAAACTTCTCCCTAGAAAGTTCTATATAGGAGTTTCATGAACTAACCTCCTTTTTAAAGAATAGGAACCCTATCGGTATTTAGCATTTAAATAATTTCTTTTTTAATGTTAGAGCGAGAAACTGCACATGTGCACAGGGGGAGGAGGGGTACAGGGAGAGAGAGGTAGGGAGACAGAAAAAGAATCTTAAGCAGAGTCCACATTCAGCAAGGATCCTAGACCTTAGGGCCATGACCTGAGCCAAAATCCAGAGTCAGATGCTCTGGGCTATCCAAGCACCCCAGCATTTAAATAATTTAAATAGTCCTTGACATATTGAGCCATTTTACTTCAAATTGTCATCTGATAAAGCCAACGGTTAACTACACAAATGAAATTTTAAAAAACCTTCCAACTTCAAATATCAATATTAAGTATCAAAATAACCCTTTTCAGGGGCACCTGGGAGACTCAGTCCGTTAAGTGTCAGACTTCAGTACAGGTCATGATCTCACAGTTCATGTGTTCAAGCCCTATGTCGGGCTCTGTGCTGACAGCTCAGAGCCTGGAGCCTGCTTGGGATTCTGAGTCTCCCTCTCTCTCTGTCCCTTCTCTCACTCGCACAGTCTCTCAAAAATAAACATTTAATAAATTAAAAATAAAAAAGCAATCCTTTTCAGAAACGTGTAGAGTCAAGTCAGCAGTTTGTTATTTTCAAATGAAAACCACCAGAAAAGTGAGATGAGACTTACCTTTCATAACTGTGTATGAAAGCAGCTCACATGTAATGTTTATTATGCACCAGCTATTACTCTAAGTACATTAACTGTCAATCTTAACAACCTTATGCGATGTTAACATTATGCTCATATATTAGTATTATCCTCAATTCATACATAAGAAAATGGAGAAACAGAGGTGAAACAACTCGCTTAAGGTCATACAACTAGAAAGGGACACAGCCTGAACAGAGTGCACTGTTCTTAACTACTCTTTTATGCAACCTTGTAGATAAATTATCTTATTATCATTAATCACTGCCCTTTTTTTCTTCACCTAGCTCAAAAGGCTAGAATAATTTTGCATTTCTCTTAAATGCAAACTTTTGTATAGCCTACAAATTTAGATTTCTTATAGCCAATTCAACAACAAATATTTTAGTACCAACTTATGTGCACTATGGTAGTGATATGGGGGGGGCTGACAGTAAGTGAATCCCTGGTCTCTTCTGAAAAATTAAGTTATCATACAAATCAGGATACTTCTGAGAATAAAACAGAGAAGGACATTTGTTTCAGAAAACAGGTTTACACTTTAACTATTCAGGGCAAAATGGGAGGTATGATCACACTACCTATTTTATAGTTTGCAGTAACTAATAGGATGAAATACTGGCCAACGATGTACAACACAAACCCTGGATTACTCCTGACTCCTCTGCTTTGACATAGAAAATGCTTTTCTCTTGTTTGCCTCAACAAACAAAACCTACCTCGCCATCCTCAGAGTTTGGCTTTAAGTCTACAGTTCATACCCTACCTCTAGTAATATTCACCTAAAGTACTCCTCTGTCTTTGGTTTAGATGCAGTCATTTATAAATACAGAGATATTTCCCTGAACTAAAGTTTGGTTTTAAAATGTGGCTCTGTTACAAGGTAACAGACAAAAAAAGACACAAGTATGTAACATCAAAAATTTCTTTTTCTTGTACATGAGAAAACATTTTCTTCTAAAAGAGGAAATACAAATCATCTTTTTCTTGTACATGAGAAAACATTTTCTTCTAAAAGAGGAAATACAAATCATCTATTTGCATTTTATCAAATGATTCCTTTAAATTTTGCATATAAATCAGTCTGCATTTTAACATACTGCAAACTTCATTCTTGTTTTAAAACTAAATGCCCAATTAAAAGTATACTCTTAAACCGTAAAAAATCTAAAATAAGACAATTACTCTGTTTGGCTTACTTACCCAGAATCAGGGTAAATTAGTAACAACGTTCGATTCAGAATTCAAAAAGGTATCTCTCTCTCTCTTTTTTTTAAAGGTATACATTTCTCTCTTTTTCTTTTAATGTTTATTTACTTCTGAGAGAGAGAGAAAGAGCGCTCAAGAGTGAGCGAGCGAGAGCCTAAGCAGGGGAGGGGCACAGAGAGAGGGAGACAAGACGTGGGGCTCAAACTGCAAGATCATGACCTGAGCTGAAGTCAAGACATTCAACCAAACCAACCAAGCCGAGCCACCCAGGCGCCCCTAAAGGTATATATCTCTTAAGTCAGTTTTTGCAGTTACCAGTGCCATTATCATTTGTTTTAATAAATTTTCCAAAACTGTTCAACAAATCAAACACAAATTTCAGCAATTTTGGAGGCCCACTATATATGGATAATTTACATCACAATAAAGTTGCTATGATGATCAAAAGATAGGTGTGGGTCAAGACCACCTCTAGACTGTGTTACAAGGCTTAATACGTAAATACCATAAACATCATAAACACTATCTTTGTCAGAAAAGATTATTCCCAAATTACGGAAAGGAACTTGAGGTTCTCAAAAGTTGTCAGTTGTCTAAGATCATACAACTAACATCTGAACCTAGAATTCCAAAACCCTTACAGAAAAGTCACAGGGACTACAAAAGTTTACGATATTTTCAAGCCTAGAAACGTCCCTCAAGAATTAAACATTAAACAAAATTTAGGCAAAACACGAATACAGAAACAAAATAAAATGCTATGAACACTTTCAGAGCTAAAGAGTCACTTTCTATGTTCACTTAAGGATCTTCAAAGAGGAGGTAAAAAATCTTTTTTTATGACTTCACAATGATAGCTGGATTAGTGTTTCTCAACTTCCTTTACTTTCCACGTCTCTACACTATAGACTCAGACCCTATTTCAATTATAGGGCCAAACTCTTTTTTTTTTTTTAAATTTATGAGAGAGAATGAGAGAGAAAGAGAAAAAGAGAATACCAACTAGGCTCTGCCTTGTTAACACAGAGCCCGACTCAGGACTCGAACTCACTTATGAGCCGCAAAATCATGACCTGATCTGAGAGTCAGCTGCTTAACTGACTGAGCCACCTAGGCACCCTCAAAATCTTTTAAGTTCCCAGGTAGAAGACCAAAATTACAGATTTGAAAAATGCTCCCATCTAGTATTAAGGATCAATTCCACTAGCTGGGAAGTAATATGGAACTGCCTGGTAGCCCAAACAAACCCACAATGATTCAAAGTAGTTCAATATCAATATTCCTAGCTTGGTTTTTCAGAAAACTGTAAACTAGTTCATTGTAATCTGAAGCACCATAAGCTACTTTTACATCTTTATGCCCATTTCTAAGCATTTTATTCTACTTTTCAAATTTCAAAAATCATTCCTACTTCATTTTTTTTTAATTTTTAAAATGTTTTATTTATTTTTGAGACAGAGAGACAGAGCATGAGTGGGGAAGGTCAGAGAGACAGGGAGACACAGAATCAGAAGCAGGCTCCAGGCTCTAAGCTGTCAGCACAGAGCCTGGCGTGGGGCCCGAACCCATGAATGTGAGATATGACCTGAGCCGAAGTCGGAGGCTTAACCAACTGAGCCACTCAGGCACCCCCCTACTTCATTTTCAGTCCATTGTATCTGAAAATATTTCTACTTGACAATATTTTTGTTCATGTTTAAATTCTGCATCTACCTCCAATAAATATTCCAAAACCAAGTTGTTCAAAAACCACTATTCACTTATTTATAACTTCTCTTGGCAACCATTTCACAACTTGTTTAGCCACTTTCCTCTTCTAAGTCATTAAAAAGAAAACATTTTCAGTCATCTAATAACTTTTAATAAATAAATTTAAATTAACAGGAAAAAACAGTATTGTATCTGGAATGAAAAGCATAACATTATGATTACTAGAATATAAAATAAGTAAAATTATCTAGGTAAATTATCCCACTAATCTCAGATTCTAAGGTTAACCTAAAATTTTATTACCTAAAAAAGCAAAAAACTTTAGAAGTCAAATAAATTATTTTTAAAATTATCTAAGAGTTGGGGGGAAGAAGGGAATGGGCAGCTATTGTTTAATATGTACAGTTTCAATTTTGCAAGATGAAAAGTTCTGGATGTGGATGGTGGTGATGACTGCACAACAATGTAAATGTACTTAATCCTGAACTATATATACATTTAATAATGGTTATGATGATTCAATTTTATGTTATCTGTATTTTTTATTTTTTAAAGTTTATTTATTTTGGGAGACAGAGAATACACAGGGGAGAGGGAATTCCAAGTGGAACTGTCAAGACATGACCTGAGCCAAAACCAAGAGCTAGAAGCTTAACTGACTGAGCCACCCAGGCGCCCCTATGTTACCTATATTTTATTTTTTCATTTTTTAAATGTTTCATTTATCGCTGAGAGAGAGACAGACAAGAGTGTAGCAGGGGAGGGGCAGAGAGAGGAGACAGAGAATCTTAAACAGGCTCCAGGCTCTGAGCTGTCAGCACAAGCCCGGCACGGGGCTCCAACTCACGAACTGCAAGACCACGACCTGAGTGAAGTCGAACACTTAACTGACTGAGCCACGCAGGCACCTCTCATTTTGTTGTTGAAAACAAAATTTTTAATGTTTATTTATGAATTATCCAAACATATTTACCTCTTCTCAGAAAGCCAGACATTGTATCTGTCTCCTTCAGAACAGAATGAGGGGGGGAGAACCACAGTAAACTTCTGAAGTCAATATACCTCCTTGCAAGACTAAGTTTAAAAAAAGTTACATCTAAGTGTTACTTAAAATAGGATTCCCTGTCTGACTATAGATTCCTATTACAATATAGCTAGGTTCTAATTCTAGCTTCAATATTCACTATTTTCTTGGGCAAGTTCCTTATATTCTCTATGCCTTAGTTGATCTCTAAAATTCAGATAACAATTCCACCTACCTCATAGGCAGGCTTGAACAATAGTATACATGTATACATGCAAAAACATTTACTAGGCTTGACACACACTAAGCACAACATATGTGTTTATCACTATAATTATAGTGTTATTATCATCACTATTATCTATCCCATGGATTCCAGTTATAAACTAGTTAAGCTGAAATCTTTCCAGAAAAATGCACACAAGATTTTAAACACAGCTGCAAAGGACTCCAATTCTACATTAGAGAAGTCCCACCAAACACGATCCACAAGCAACCTGGTTTCTAGTAAAATGGTTCTTAACCTCTCTTTGGTCATGGACCTCTTTAGTAGTCCAATTAATCTACAGATCTCTTCTCAGGGTATGTTTTAAGTTTTAAAATGTACAGAATCACCAAATAAACCAATTATGTTACAGTTATCAAAATATTTTAAAATTTCTACTAGAGTAATAAACAGGCTTCTTTACTAATGCATTAAATAACAAGATTAAAAAATTTTTTTATTATTTATTTTTGAGAGAGACAGAGAGAAAACGAACAAGCGGGGGAGTGGCAGAGAGAGGGAGACAGAAGCCAAAGCAGGCTCCAGGATCAGAGCTGTCAGCACAGAGCCCAATGCGGGGCACGAACTCCCAGAACTGTGAGATCATGACCTGAGCTTCATGAAGTTGGACACTCAATCAACTCAGACACCCAGGCGCCCCTAAATAACAAGATTTTTAAATATATAGTAACGACTAATGAACAGAATTTCAAGATACATGCAAAAAGTGCAATAAATGAAAATATTTCTTGTTGTATCCAGTGAAATTTCAATTATTTTCAATTCTAGATTTTATTTAGAAGCTAGTGAAAATAAACAGGCAAATTTTTTTTTCCTCAGCGAAGTTCACTGATTTCCTCAATTTTTCGATCTAAGGACCCAGATTAAGGATCCCTGGCTCAGGGGAAAGTGCAAAAATAAATTCTGGAACCAGAGACTTGTGTTCTAAATGTCAGACTTCAGACTTTAGCCCCTACATTATTTGCATCTGAATGACCTTAGACATCAAACTGAGCTTTGGTTCACTCATTTAGAATAATTTCTAAATCTTATAGGTTATTCCTATAGTTATAAGGATCAAATGGGAGTAAACATGCAAAATGACCAGTGTGTTGTTTTCTTACTGATTTTAATACCATATACTCTGCCCCAAATCTTTAGTGACATTGTTAATTTTTAATAACTCATTTTAGGAGAAAAATTAAAAACCACATACTAAGTCACAAAGAAAATGACTAATGGAAATAGTCATTTCATGTAACAGTTTAATAAAAGCCAGGATTTGGCATTAGAATGACCTGTATCTAATTCCCAATTCCACTACTTTACTTCTAAGTTACTTAACCTCTCCACCTCAGTTTTCTCATCTGTAAAACACTGCAGTTGTTTTTAGAAACGAGTGGATCTAGCTTAAACACTCAATAAATGGAGCTATTATTAAAGTTCACATTTCAACAAAGCCAAAGGAATCAATTTGGAACTCAAAAGTTTATTTTGGAATTCATGTTCGTATAAATAAAACTTCACATTCATTTGCCCAGCAGAACACATACACACTTAAAACCTAAAGCATTTGCATGGCATAACTTTCCTAATACAAACTGGCACTGGTTTAAAATCATATTGATTTCTTATCCTGCAGAAAAAAAAAAAACAAAAACCAGAAACAAAAAACAAAACCAAAACCAACAAACTAAAAAAAGCAAACAAAACCCCAATGAGGATAAAAAAAATGGTAAACAATGGGTTTAGTAATTTCAAATCTTTTCATAATTTACTTGTAATATTCCAATGTTTATTACCAATGCTAGACATACTCTTAAGGCAACTGTGTCTCTTTAAAACCCACTGTGATCTCAAATTTATCAGCTACACGTTATCAGTTTTAAAAATTGAAATTAAGTATTTACTTTATGCCAGAATATTACTAGTAACATCCCTTCCTCCCTCCGCTAAAAAAAAGGAAAAAAAAAAAAAACGTGCCACAGACTGGCCCCGGCTTCTCGATCCATTATACAACCTGTAAATTCCTTCCCTCATTGAAAAGATTCTTTTTATGGGCATAGTTAACAAGTGCCAAGTTGCGAAGTTGCAGCTTTGCTGGTTTGACGTTTTCACAATGCAAGAACAATATGATCTGGAATCTACTCAAAGCATTAGCCAGGCAGTCAGCTGATGCTCACTGCACACAAGAGAAAGACAGAAATAAGAGAAATTAAACCTCATATTTGTGCAAGGCAGGTATCCACCACCTTTAAAACTAAAATAGGCCAGCAGCAGACGTTCCAGTTAACATAAAAGCAGTTCCATTGTTAAACATATCAAAAACGGCTTTCCCAGGACTAGGCTGTTCTCATGCTTGGAATTTTCCTTGTATAAGGGCTTTTTTCGGTCATAAAACCAACCCCTCATCACCGAGCCACAGCCACTGAGTAACTTTTACAAAAGGTCAAAGCGGTGCCTTTCAAGGCTTCCAACGCCTATTGGCGTCTTCTCTGTTCACAGTAATTCGCTTTCCACCCACAGAACGTTCCAGAGACTTAGGGACGGGGCCCAAAAAAATTTGGTGGGGGTTGCTAAAAAGAAGCTTTCAACTTTCTCTTTAACACACTTATACTGAATTTCACCTTCCTCCCTCCGCGGCCCCACATGTTGCTTGCTTCCCTCCCAGAGGGCCCCGCGAGACCTCGCTCCCCCCCCCCCACGCGCCCACCTGATTACCCTTTTCTCCGTAGACTCCGCCCCCGCCCCCCCAACCCCCGGCCTGTTTGCCTCTTCTCGGAGGTCCATATGGGACATTTCCCCCTACCTCAGATCCTCACGCCACGCCAGACAAGCCTCGATTCGCCACCTTTAATTCTCTCCCACTACGGCCCTCACTTCCCACAGCTTCCTGAAGTGTTGTGGGAGCGCTGAGGGGAGCCGCAGGCCTGTACGGCCCAGGTGCTGTGTCAGCCTATCTGCCGGTTCCGCGGCGTGTACGGCCTGGAAAGTCACATGGCGGTGGGACCGGCCGGCGCCTCCACACTCCTGCTATCCTCACAGCCGGACATTACCAAGTCCACTCACCTCCACGAAGAGCAACATGTCTTCCTCCGCTCGGCCCAATCGTTCTCGCTGCCGCGACTCCAACGGGCTTACAGGCCCGAGCCCCAATCGCTAGGATAAGGACACTCGCCTGGCCCCTCCACCCGGCAGTGGACCCGGCTCCTCCCCCGCCGTCAGCCGCTGCGGCCTGACCCGCCCAGTCCCACCTCCCTTGAAAGAGCAACTGTTTCCGGTTCTAGAAACCAATTGCTTCCGGGAGAAAAGAAAGCCCTCGGCGCGCTTAACTTTTGCGCTACCTTTTCCAGCCCCAGTATGGGATGTACTATCATCAGTCCTGGGGTGAGGAGGGAAGCGATCAGAGGAAGGCACCATTCTGTGCCGCGGGGGTGTGTAAAAATCTTACGTTTTTAATCCCTCGCCAAAGAGATGGTTACTACTGCTGTAACAATTACACAGTCTTCACAGTTCAAAATCTAGATCTGGTAAAAAGGCAAGTTTGTGTGAGATGTACTGGACAGACGCCCAATCCTTAAGGTGGTGGCTCTCAGAAACAGTCGAGAAGAAAAAAAAAAAAAGCAGAAGTAATAGTAAATGTATTAATAGCCAGTGCAACATTTTAAAAGCTTACTATGTGCCTGGCATTATTTTAAGTATTTTATGTGAATTAATCTTTAAAAAAAAAAGCGTCATGCAATAGGTTTTATCCTCCTACTTTACACGTGCAGGAGCCCTCTAGGAGGGCGGGTTTCCACTAGACACACCTTTAAAGAACTTTGCCCTATGTTTACTTAAATCAGGTATCCACATCTATGCTACTTAATAACACTTTGTATGGATAGCCTCTACATTGATGTTATGTCATGTCAAATGCAGTCCAATAAAAACAAAATTTAAAAATTATCTTTATACTTTTCTGTTAGATGATCCAAATTTCTTATTGTCTTGAGCAATACCTAGTAAGCTTTATCCCTCCCTATCAGTCCTACTTCAATATCCTAGTTCAGACACTTTTGAAATAGTTTTTTTCCACTGATTTTTTTTATTCTATTATTTCAACAATCTTTCTTAATTAAAGGTTTCATTTTCACCAAACTGCTGTTACTTGCTTTCAAGATCTTACCATTCTGATCCCATGTAATCTCCCTTTCTTTACCTTGAATGAATCTTCTCACTTTTTCACTTAGATACTAAATTAAATCCTCCATCAAACTCCTGATATTTGTATACCATCCTGTCCCTAATCTGATCCACAGTAAACTCAACATTACTTCATCTCAATTAAATCAATCTCCTCACCTTTCCCCTGAAAGACAAACTCAACACTCACCTGCAAAGCCATGGCTCAAGGTGTCTTCACTATCTGGAATGTCTTCATTTGCAATCAACCTTGTCTCTCCATAGAGCTTTCCCAAAGACACTGCTCCCTTTCTTCTTCATGTCCTTATTAGTAGTGCTCAAATAGTCTATCTTAAAATTTTTTCTTTTTTCTTTTTACTTTTTTAGTTTCTTCACAAGTACTCTATCATATATTCTTCACAGTGTGAGATAATGGTGGCCACATAGTAGTATCTTTCAACAAATGTTTCCAAATTGAAAGGGAAGAAGAGAGATTTTAAATTTTGCTTTAAAAAGCCTTTATTTCCACTTGCGGATGAAGTTCATGCTGCATAAAAAATATGAGAGAGGGAGAAAGCACAATAATCCTGAATTAGTGTAGTGGACAAGCACATAGGCTGCTTTGTGAATGCGTGGTGGGGTGAGTAAGCAATGTAAAAAAAGTCACAAGAAATAAAAGTTACTTAAGGATCTCAGAATCGAATAATATCAACAAAGTACTTAGACTGATAATTTCAAGAAATGCTGCATAATGATGGATATTTTAATCAAACTTCACATTTATTAAAAATTCTTACTTGTAGTCCTTTCAGAAAACATTATTAACTTTGTTGAATGGACAGAATTGTGATTATGGAAAAGGAGGGAGTAATTTTCAGGGCTGGGGCAGCAGCCTAACAATAAAAGAAAGTGTTCTGGAGCTTAGAAAAGTTTCCATGGAAATGGAATCTGAAACTACAAGGAATATCCAAACTTCAGAAAATTTCTGTGGAGAAACTGAGAAAGACTATGTCAAATGTTTTTAAAAACACACACACAAAACTGAAACACAGCATCTGGTTTTGAGACGTTCACTGCCTAATGGACAGAGACATATTAGTTCATTACATTTCAATGAGATAAGTACTATAATAGAAAATTCACAAAGTGTTTTGGGAACACAGAGGAGGGGATAACTTAGTGGAATATTAGACGGGAAAATATTTAATTTGCCCTATATTGATTGATTTCTTAAAAGATAACTATTTTGTGATCCCCTGCTTCCCATTCTCTGAAGGACTGAAACACATAAATTATTTAAATTTACAAGTTTACAGCAAGAACTCAACCTAGGAAGTTCCTGTAGAGAAATTAAGTTATATGTCCATAATTAATGGAAAATCTTAATGATATTAGGTAGTTAATGAACACACACACCCAGTTACATAATAATAAAACTATATAAACAGAGACTAGACATAAATACATCAAATTTGTAACTGTCTGAAAAGCGGCAGAGGAGAAGGAAGGAGTCTAGGGAGAACACCAAAAGGGACTCCAACTTTATCTCCAATGCTTAATTTTATTTAAAAATTTCTGAAGCAAATATTACAAAAAGTTAATATTTGTTCATTCACCATGATCGGCACATGGCTACTTGTTATATTCCTTTCTATACTGTTTCATATTTTTCAATTAAAAAATAAAAACTTCACAAACAAAACCACCCTCTCCGTTAATCGCTCCAGTATCCTAAGTCCTTTCACCTCCTCTGCAATCAAAAGAGCTGCCCAGAGTACTCCTCTTTCAGTTACAAAGCAGCATCCAGTGTTCCCTTCAATTTCTTCAACCAGCTATGAAATTTCAAAATCTTCAGGCAAGTTCCTTGAAAAAAATGAGTAACTAGGCAGTGCAAAGAGTGTAATCTTCATCCAAACAGTATCTTCCAAATTACATGTCTAGGACAAGTAGAGGGGCAGCTGAAGAAGTTGTAGCACACCTAATCAATTACAGGCTTAAAAATTATTAAGCAAAATCTCAGGAAGAGAGAAGTATCAGGAGTTGCATTTGATATACTGGATCTTGAGTTCTAACTCCTAGATTTTAAGCTTATTTAAGCAGGACTATATCTTCTATTTCTTCTAGCATTCCTGTTGTCTATTCTTTCCTACCCTCCCACCCCCCTTCACCCTTCTACAATCACAGCGTATAGAATGCCTAGTTCCTTGCATATAGTAAGCCCTCTTGAAATGTCTGAGTTACTGAAGACACAATGGATCTATTATGACATCACCAGGACTGGAATACCATGGTTAACAACTAGTTAGTAACAGGGTAAACCACAACCTTTGGGAAGAGGAAAGAAGACCTCTTCTAGCTTCCTCGTGGACATTATCATTTGCCTATATTTGGTGAAAAGAGAAGAAATAAAAGAAAATCCCTCAACTTTTCAAAATATTTATCAAAATGGAAAGTGGGATAGACAGTGAATCTGAATCAGAAGGAGTTGTGGATTCCACCATCATGTCCATAATGCCCCTTTATAAATCAGACGTCCCTAAGCTGGAAATACCATTGGCGGTACAGAATGTCATCTCTAGAATTGAGCAAGCACAACTTAATCGAGCCAGAGAGGTAGGTAGTAAATGAAAAGTTTACAAATTACAACTTTGTTTTTTAACGTTCAGAGATAAGCTACATTTTTTTTTTTAGAACTCATTTTATTTTCATGCTCTTTGTGTTTGAGATAACTTTGATTTCAAGTGATAATTTCATCTGACTCTGTGGATAACAAGCTCCAATTTTATGTTAATCTCTTTAACTTTCCTATCAGAATTAATCAAACCTTTTAAGAACAAAATCACATGTGCCATTGAGTGATTGGGATAGAAAAAAAAATTAAAATCTACAGCTATTTCAGTTAATAGTTTTCATTTGTTCTCATCTGAGCTTTTGTCAAATAGCTGTTAACAAGAGGAAACAGCTTGGTTTGAATTCCAGCTCCTTTAATTTCCCCCCAAACACCTCATGGAAGAGGGATTTATTGGCCAAGAGAAATCCAAGGACAACGAACAAAAAGCTTAAATAATATAACAATCCAATAAACTCCAAACAATTAAGGCTATACTGCATTCTAGTCTCTCAAACAGAATACAACAAAAACCAATCAGGTTCAAATAAAGTAATTCAGGGAAATTTCTTCCTGTGTTTAAGGAGTGCTAAATATTTGTACTTCCTCATTCTCCACAGAAACTTACTCCTGCTCCAACTCTCCACAACAAAGAACAATAACCTGGTATTTGCTTTTACACCTTTACTGAAATATAATTGACGCATAATAAACTGTATATTTTTTAAGTATACAAGTTTTGATATACATTAAAACCTGTGAAACACAATCACAGTTCATCACAATCAACATAATACACTTCCCCATCACCCCTGAAAAGTTTCTTCGCGCTCCATTACAATTCCTCCCACACAGCCTTCCCCACCCCTACCCCAATCTCTAGGCAACTGACAATCTGCTTTCTTTATTATAGATTATTTTGTATTTTAAAATAATTTTATACTAGTGGAATCATACAGCATTTACTTCCTTATGTCTCCTTTCTTTTAGCATAATTGTGTTGAGATTCATCCCCATTCTTTTTTAAATGTTTTTATTTATATTTGAGAGAGAGAGAGAGAGTGAGAGAGAGAGAGAGAGAGAGAGAGAGAGAGAGAGAGAGAGAGTGAACACAAGCAGGGAAGGGGCAGAGAGAGAAGACAAGAATCCCAAGCAGGCTCCAGGCTCTGACCTGGCAGCACAGAGCCTGACGCAGGGCCTAAACCCATGAACAGTGAGATCGTGACCTGAGCTAAAGTTGGATGTCCAACCAACTGAGCCACCCAGGTGCCCCGAGATTCATCCACATTCTTATTGATATGAATAATTCATTCTTTTTTTAAGGTTTAAAAAACCTGTCAGCTTGATACATGGTTTGATCTCATGAACCATGGATCTTGACCTGAGCCAAAATCAAGAGTCAGAGGCTTAACCACTGAGCCACCCAGGTGCCCTAGTAGTTCATTCTTTTTATTGCTGAGTATTTTTCCATGGCATAGGCATTTGGGTTGCTTTGGGCTTGAGGCTGTTACAAATGAAACTGCTATGAATATTTGTGTACTTTTTCATGACTTATTTTGTAGACCTATGCTTTCATTTCTTTGGGGGTAAATACTTAGGTTGGAATGGCTGGGTCACATAGTATATAAATGTTTAATTTTAAAATAAACTACCAAACAAAAAAAATAGTTATGTATCTATTGTCTATCTGGTTCATTTCCTTTGGGAAAATGTCTATTCATGTCTTCTGTCCATTTTTAAACTGGTTTGTTTGTTTTTTGGTGTTGAATTTTATAAGTTCTTTATATATTTTGGATAATAACCCTTTATCAGACATGTCACTTGCAAATATCTTCTCCAAAAAAAAAAAATCTCCCATTTTGTAGGTTCCCTTTTAGTTTTATTGTTTCCTATGCTGTGCAGAAGCCTTTATATTATTAGAGTCCCAATAGTTTGTTGTTGTTGTTGTTTGGGTTATTTTTGCTTTTGTTTCCCTTGCCTCAGGAGACATATCTAGTAAGAAGTTGTTAGAGCTGATGTCAAAGCTGTTACTGCCTGTTTTCTCCTTTAAGATTTTGATGTTTCCTGTCTCACATTTAGGTCCTTAATCCACTCTGAATTTATTTTTGCATATGGTGTAAGAAACTGGTCCAGTTTCAGGAATGCCTGGGTGGCTTGGTCGGTTAAGCCTGTGACTGACTGTTGATTGAGCTTTGGACTCTTGATTTCGGCTCAGGTCATGATCTCATGGTTTGTGGGTCCAAGCCCTGTGTCAGGCTTTGTGCTGGCAGTGCAGAGCCTGCTTGGGATTCTCTCCCTCCATCTCTCTGTGCCCCTCCCCTGCTAGCTCTCTCTCTCTTTTTCAAAAATAAATACATAAAAACATTATTAAATTTTTTTAAAAGAAAGTGGTTCAGTTTCATTCTGCATGTTGCTGTCTAATTTTCCCAATACCATTTGTTGAAGAGACTACCTTTTTTCCTTTGGATGTTCTTTCTTGCTTTGTTGAAGATAAATTGGCCATATACTTATGGGTTCATTTCCGTTTTTTCTATTTTTAAAAAATTTTAAATATTTATTTATTTTTGACAGAGAGAGTGTGAGCAGGGGAGGGGCAGAGAGAGGGAGAGACAGAATCTGAAGCAGGCTCCAGGTTCTGAGCTGTCAGCACAAAGCCCTACCCAGGGCTCAAACTTACCAGCTGTGTGTTCATGACCTGAGCCAAAGTCAGACACTCGACCTACTGAGCCACTCAGGCGCCCCTGTTTTTTCTATTTTGTTCCACTGAACTATGTGTCTATTGTTGTGCCAGTACCATCATCAGGGAAATATAAATCAAAACTACAGTGAGATATCACCAGTCAGAATGGCTACAATTAACAATACAGGAAACAACAGGTGTTGGTGAGCATGTAGAGAAAGGGAAACCCTCTTACACTGTTGGTGGGAATGCACACTAGTGTAGCTACACTGGAGAACAGTATGAAGTTTCCTCAAAAAGTTAAAAATAGAACTACCCTATGATCGAGCAATTGCACTACTAGGTGATAAGGATGAAGATGTTTTGTGGAAGTGTGGACTGACTATATTGTGTACCCAAGAATAATAGTACATTGTATGTTAACTACCTGGAATTTAAATAAAAACTTTTAAAAAGTAGTTATACTACTTTATATAAGCAATATATGAGTTTTCAATTATTCCACATATTTATCAACACTTCGTGTTTTCAGTCTTTTTAATTTTAACCATTCCAGGGGCCACCTGGGTAGCTCAGTCGGTTAAGCATCCAACTTTGCTCAGGTCATGACCTCACAGTTCATGAGTTCGAGCCCCACATCAGGCTCTGTGCTCACAGACAGCTCAGAGCCTAGAGCCTGCTTTAGATTCTGTGTCTCCTTCTCTCTCTGACTCTCCCCCATTAATACTCTGTCTCTCTCTCAAAAATAAACATTAAAAATAAAAAAAAAATTAGATTCCACTCTCTGAAGGTTTGGAAAGTCTAGATCTTTAATTTTAACTATTCCAAAAGATATTTAATAGTATCTCATTATGGTTTTAATTTACATTGTTGTAATGACTGGTAATTTTGAGCAACTTCCCATGAGTTTATTTGCACTCAGTATGTCTTCTTTAGCAGTTTAGATATTCTGGATATATTTTAAAAGTTTATTGGTCTATGTTCTCATTATTGAGTTTTGAGTATTTTCATGTCTTCTGATTACAACTTATATCAGATAGGTGGTTTGCAAATATTTTTTCCCATTCTGTGGCTTGTCCTTTTCTTCCATAATTGTGTCTTTCAAAGAATAAAACTCCCTAGTCCAATATATCAATGTTTTCTTCTTCCTGAGCAAACTTTGACTAACTCAAGGTCACAAATATTTTCTCTTATGTATTCTTCTAGAAGTTTTATATTATAGATTTTACATTTTGGTCTATTGTTCAACCTTATTTTTTTTGGCAAGTAAAAAAATTTTATTTCACAGTTGTCTTTAAAACTACAATGACAGGGGCGCCTGGGTGGCTCAGTCAGTTGAGTGTCCAGCTTTGCTCAGGTAATGATCTCACAGTTCATGGGTTCGAGCCCCGCGGTGGGCTCTGTGCTGACAGCTAGCTCAGAGCCTGGAGCATGCTTCAGATTCTGTATCTCCCTCTCTCTCTGACCCTCCCCTGCTCGTTCTGTCTCTCTCTGTCTCTCAAAAATAAATAAAAATATTAAAAAAAAATAAAACTACAATGACACTATGCTCTTCATATAAAAATATTAGTACAGATAATTATACTTTCTAGAAAATGACTGTATAGACCCTTTCAAAGAAAAATGCACACCATTTTTCAGAGAAGTTGCTTGGAAAAAAACCACATCTGGACTGATTTCTAAAATATACCATAAGACCGCTGTACGTATTTTGGTTCAAAGTATAGATTATTGTCATCAGTACATGATCCTGAATTCTTACACATTTGATAATATGCATATAGACTGGTTTATGACTTAATGTTCCATTGGTTCATCCGCATTTTCTGCAGGTTTATCAGTGGGTTAAGTAGGCTATGCCTTTGTGTGTGGTTTTTCCTCAAGCTCTTCCAGGAATGGAGCTACATCATCATTATCATAAATTGTAAACTCCAAGTCTTCACCAACAGTTCTAACAGACACATTCTTTGTAGTTAGGTCCTGTTCTGCAGGAAGTGTCCCTTGTAAGGCATGCATACCATGTTTAACCAATTCATTCAAACTGCTCTCCATAAACCCAGAAATATGTCTCTCCAAGTATGAACTGACTGAAAACAAGCTCCAATGGACATAGTTCTACAGTCAAAATAGTTAGCAGATGGACAAATTGGAAAATATGAGGGCCCATATCATCATAACCACCAATAAGCAGTCCAACACCATATGGTCTCTGGCCATATTGTTGCATTGGTATCTGGGTCTTGCTTTCAATTAGAGATACAAGATGAGATGCAAGAAGAGGTCTGTCAAATACAAATCTGGAATCCAAACATTCCTGGTGCATAAAATTGCCTAACAGTCTAGTATCAGCAGTAAGTCCCACAACTGAGATACCATTATGGTTGTCAACATGGAGAAACTTTTTCTGATGAGCTCCAAGCTCTGACTATGTTGTCTTCAATGCAACCAACATCGTGTGTTGTTTTTTGGGGGGGGTTGTTTTGTTCTTTTCTTCGTGGCTGAACCTTGTTTGACAGCTCCCATTGCATGTTCAATTTGATGAATCCTGCCCTGAGGGCTCCAAACAGTGACATCATTGTCATACTGATTGTGCAACACGGTTCTGGCCCCAGGCCTGGCTCTATGGTTTATTGTGTCCTTAATCTTTGTAAATGATGTCAGATATTGATTGAGTGTTTTTAAAAGAAAGGAAAGCAAAGAAAGGAAAAGGAAAGGAAAATAAAGAAAAGAACAAGACAAAACCAGGAGTGCCTGGGAGGCTCAGTCGGTTGAGCAGCTGACTTCTGCTCAGATCATGATCTGGTTTGTGAGTTTGAGCCCTGTCCAGCTCTGTGCTGACAGTTCAAAAGCTAGATCCTGCTTCAGATTCTGTCTCCCTCCCTCTCTGTCCTTCCTCAACTCACGCTCTGTCTCTCTTCCTCTCTCAAAAATAAATAAACATTAAAAAAAAATTTTAAACCAATTATTGTAGATCCATTTGTTTAAAATACTATCCAATCTCCATTGTGCTGCATTGCATCTTTATTGAAAAACATTTGATCTTGTATGTGTAAGTTTATAGATTCTCTAGACTGTTCTCTTGATCTGTTTAACTAACTGTTTTTATTCCTTGAATAAATTTTAATGTTTATTTTTGAGAGAGAGACAAAGTGTGAGTAGGGGAGGGGCAGAGAGAGAGGGAGACAAAATCTGAAGCAGGCTCCAGGCTCTGAGCCGTAGGTACAGAGCCCAAGGGGTCTCCAGCTTAGGAACCACAAGATCATGACTGGAGCCAAAGTCGGTGCTCAACTGACTGAGCCACCCAGAAGCCCCTATCTTTATTCTAATACTACAGTGTCTTTTTTGATTACTGAGGTTTTATAATCATTCTTGAAATCCTGAACTTTTAGTTCTCCAATTTTGTTCTTTTTCACTTATGCCCAGCTTGTTTGCTCACATCTTCCTTCTATTTCCATTTCCTCTTCTTGGGCTTCTTTTTCTGGAGGGACACACTCAACATTCATAGCCTAAAAACTGTCTTTATCCACACTGATTTCCCCCTTTGCATTTCCATACAAAATTTAGAATTGGTCTATCAAATTCTACTGGGGGGAAAAAAAGCCTGCCAGTGTCTTGATTGGGATTGTATTGAATTTATAGATCAGTTTGGGGAGAATTAAGAACTTAACATTGAGTACTTTGACCTGTGAACACAGCATAACTCTGTACTTAGTTAGGTCTAATTTTTCTTAGAAGTGCTAGACCTTGCATATTTTTGTTACTCCCTAAATATTTCACATTTTTATAGTATCATGAATAGTATTATCTTTTCATTTCAATTCTCAATTGTTCACAATTAATATATATACATGCAATACAGTTTTGTATGTGCATCTTATATAATAAAACCCAGTTACTAGTCCTCATAGATTTTCTTCATATATTCCTTGGGATTCTCTACATAGACAACCCTCTCATGCTAATAGAGGCAATTTGATTCCTCCTTTTATGACAGCTTAGAGCTCGATGCAAGGCTCAAACTCACGAACCATGAGATCATGACCTGAGCTGAAGTCAGACACCTAACCTACTGAGCCACCCAGGTGACCCATGTCTGTGTGCATTTAAACTGTTTTGGGGGGTGAGTGGGAATAAATGAACTTTTAAAAAAAAATTGTATATTTATTTTTGAAAGAGAGACAGAGTGCAAGTGGGGGAGGGGGCAGAGAGAGAGACACAGAATTCAAAGCAGGCTCCAGGCTCTGAGCTGTCAGCATAGAGACCAATGTGGAGCTCAAACCCATGAACCGTATGATCATGACCTGAGCCAAAGTTGGATGCTTAACCAACCGAGCCATCCAGGCACCCCTGTAAACTCTTTTTTTTTTTTTTTTAACTTACTGAGTAGGCAAGGAACTACAGTATAAAGTTGAATAGAAGTGATGAGGCACTCTGGTTTTCTTGATGTTAAGGGAAAGAATTCAGTCTTCCCCATTTACTCTGATTGTAGCAGTGTATTTTTTTTTATGGTGCTCTTTATTAAGTTGGAGAAATTCTCTTCTTTTCTCAGTTTGCTGTGTTTTTGTTCTTTTTTTTTTTTTTTTAAAGAGGCAGCACACAAGAGAAATAGAATCTTAAGCAGGTTCCAAGTCCAGGATGGATTCCCCACACAGGGCTCCAACACAGAGCTTGATTTCACAACCCTTATGAAATCATGACCCTGACATCATGACCTGAACCCAAATCAAGCGTCAGACACTTAACTGACTGTGCCATCCAGGTGCCTCTGCCAAGAATTTTAATTAGGAACAGATATTGGATTTTATCAGAAGGTTTTACTGCATCTATTGGGATAATGTGATTTTTTTTGTCTTTTTGATTCTGTTAAAATAGTGAATTACATTGATTTATGACTAATAAACCAACCTAACATTTTGTGGATAAATTCAATTCACTCATAATGTACACTTCTTGTATTATCTTGCACTCAATCTGCTAACTGTAAGGATGCAGGTTTGAGACAATAGAAGGGCACACATTGCCCAAGGCAAAAGGGACCACCCTTGTAATACCCTTAACATTCCTAAGGCCAGGCCTAGAAATAGAAGCTATGGGTAATCAGTTATTGCTTAAGGCTAATTACACCCTATGTGAGGGTCCTGAGTCCTGGGTCTACTCTGTGATTGGTTAACACTCTAAATGTTGTAATTGGATAATAATAATTGGATCACTGTACCTGTGTCACAATTTCCTGTAACTCCCCCTTCCCAAACTCATAAAAGCCCTACCCCACCTTTGTTCGGGGCTCTCAGCATGGACCCACCACGCCTGTAAAGTCTGTGAGCCCGAGTTTAGGCCCCGGCGAGCCTAAACCCGTAATAAAGCCCTTTGCTTTTGCATGCGTGACTTGGTCTACCTGGCAGTTTCTGGTTTTTGGGGACGATAAAGAAATCTTGGGTATTACATATGGTGCATGGGTCAGGAATCCTCCCCCC
>PISW01012889.1:0-29536 GCA_004023785.1 Mungos mungo | reverse complement strand
ATATGATCCTATCGATAGGTGCAGAAAAAGCATTTGACAAAATACAGCATCCCTTCTTCATAAAGACCCTCGAGAAAGTCTGGATAGAAAGAACTTAGTTAAACATTATAAAAGCAATTTATGAAAAACCCACAGCTAATATCAACCTCAATGGGAAAAAAACTGAGATCCTCCTGAGATCAAGAACATGACAGGGGTGCCCACTCTCCCCACTGTTGTTTAACATAGTGCTGAAAGTCGTAGCACCAGCAATCAGAAAACAGAAGGAAATAAAAAGCATCAGAATAGGCAACAATGAAGTCAAACTTTCACTTTTCAGAAGATACATGATACTCTACATTGAACACCTGACAGATTCCACCAGAAGCCTTCTAGAACTGATCCATGCATTCAACAAAGTTGCAGGGTACAAAATCAATGTACAGAAATCGGATGCATTGTTAAACACCAATAATGAAACAACAGAAAGAGAAATCAAGAAACTAATTCCATTCACAATTGCATGAATAACCATAAAATACCTAGGAATAAACCTAACCAAAGATGTAAAGGACCTCTATGATGAAAACTTTAGAAAACTTATGAAAGAAATTGAAGAAGACACAAAGAAGTGGAAAAAAATTCCACGTTCATGGATAGGAACATTAAACATTGTTAAAATGTCATTATTACCCAAAACAATTTACACATTCAATGCAATCCCAATCAACATTGCACCAGCTTTCTTCTCAAAGCTACAACAAACTATCCTAAAGTTTGTATAGAACCACAAAAAAAAAATCTGAATAACCAAGGTAATAAGAAGAAGAAAACTGAAACAGGAGGCATAACAATCCCAGACTTTAGCCTCTACTACATAGCTGTCATCATCAAGACAGTATGGTATTGGCAAAAAAACAGACACATATACCAATGGAATAGAATGGAGAACCCAGAACTGGACCCACAAATGTATGTCCAATTAATCTTTGACAAAGCAGGAAAGAGTATCCAATGGAGAAAAAAAAAAAAACCTCTTTAGCAGGTGGTGCTGGAGAACTGGACAGCAACATGCAGAAGAATGGCATTTGACCACTTTTTTACACCACACACAAAAACAAACTCAAAATGGATGAAGGACCTGAATGTGAGACAAGAAACCATCAAAACCCTAGAGGAGAAAGCAGGAAAAAGCCTCCTTGATCTCAACTGTAGCAATTTCCTACTCGACACATCCCCAAACGCAAGAGAATCAAGGGGATAAATGAACTATTGGGACCTCATCAAGATAAAAAGCTTCTGCACTTCAAAGGAAACAATCAAGTAAAGTAATAGGTAACCAACAGAATGGGAAGATAGTTGCAGATGATATATCAGGTAAAGGGCTGGTATCCAAAATCTACAAAGAACTCACCAAACTTCACACCTGAAAAATGAATAATCCAGTGAAGAAATGGGCAGAAAACATGAATAGACACTTCTCCAAAGAGGACTTCCAGATGGCCAACAGGAACCTGAAATGATACTCACTGTCACTCATCATAAGTGAAATACAAATCAAACCCACACTGAGATACCACCTCATGCAGGTCAGAGTGGATAAAATAAACAAATCAGGAGAATATAGATGCTGGTGAGGATGTGGAGAAACGGGCACCCTCCTAAACTGTTGGTGGGAATGTAAACTTGTGCAGCCCCTCTGGAAAACAGTGTGGAGGGTCCTCAAAACATTAACAATAGAACTCTCTTATGAGCCAGCAATAGCACTCCTGGGGATCTACCCAAGCGATACAGAAGTGCTGATGCATAGGGTCACATGTTCATAGTGGCACTTTAAACAATAGCCAAATCATGGAAAGTTCATAAATGTCCATCAACTGATGAATGGATAAAGAAAATGTGGTTTATCTATACAATGGAATTCTACATGGGAATAAGAAAGAATGATATTCATACCTAAGTGGATGGACCTCAAGGGTGTCATGCTAAGCGAAATAAGTCAGGTGGAGAAGGACAGATACCATATGTTTTCACTCATAGGTCTAACAGGAGAAACCTAACAGGAAATGATGGGAAGGGGAAGGGGGAGTAATTAGGAAGAGGGAGGGTGACAAAGCATGAGACTCTTGAATACTGGAAACAAACTGAGGGCTGAAGAGGGAGGGGGAAAGGCAAACATGGGTGATGGTCATGGAGGGGTGGCACTTGTGGAGAAGATCACTGGCTGTTATATGGAAATCAATTTGACAATAAGTGATAAATAAAAAATATAAAATGCAGAAAGTACATGTAAAGTTTTTCATAAATAAATATCAATTTCAACCTAAAAATGCTGATTCAAAAAAGCACATGCATCTCAATGTTTATAACAGCAGTATCAAGAATAACCAAATTGTGAGAAGAGCCCAAATGTCCATCAACTGACAAATGGATAAAGAAAATCTAGTATACACACACACACACACACACACACACACACACACACACACAACGGAATACTACTCAGAAATAAAAAGAAAAGAATGGAATCTTTCCATTTTCAACAGCATAGATGGCACTAGATTGTATTATGCTAAGTGAAATCAGTCAGTCAAAGACAAATATGTGATTTCACTCATGTAGAATTTGAGATAAACAACAGATGAGCATAGGAGAAGGGAAGGAAAAGTAAGATAAAAACTGAGAAAGAAGCAAACCACAAGAGACTCTTAAATACAGAGAACAAATTAAGGGCTTCTGGAAGGGAAGTGAATAGGGGGTGGGTTAAATTGGTGATAGTCTAGGTGTCTGAGTGGCTCAGTCAGTTAAGTGTCTGACTCTGGCTCAGGTCATAATCTCTCGATTTGTGGGATCGAGCACTGCGTCGGGCTCTGTACTGACAGCTCAGAGCCTGGAGCCCGCTTCAGATTCTGTGTCTTTCTCTCTCTTCCCCTCCTTTGCTCATTCTCTCTCTCTCTGTCTCTCTGTCTCTCTCTCTCTCTCTGTCTCTTGATAATAAATAAACATTTAAGAAAATTTAAAGAGTTGGTGATAGGCATTAAGGAGGGCACTTGTTGGGATGAGCACTGGATGCTCATATGTAAGAAATGAATCATTGGTTTATACTCTTGAAACCAAGACTACACTGTATGTTAGCTAACTTGAATTTAAAAAAATTTGATGGTATAACATGTAAATTAATACTATGTAAGAGCATTTATATTTTTTATTTATATTTGGCTATGTCTAAAGACCTTACTATGCACTTTTCAAACTGGTATCTGTCCATGTTATGCTATTTTTCAAATTTATTTGAATCTATTTATTTTTCTTTCTTTTTTTTGCTGCTGTAATTGTACAATAATGTCCTTTGTATATGTTTTATTAACTGGAAACTGAGATGATTTAGTTAGACTATCTCACAGAGCACAATGAGATAGGCACCCCAAATTTTTTCCCATAGTTATAGGAAATTAAGTCCAGTGATCCTTGATCCTTACCTGGTGCTTACTTAGCATGGTATGAAATTCATAGAGTAAGGGCTCAATTTCTAATCTAGAAAATAGGAACAATTACACTTACCTCAAAGACATTATTTTGAGGATTATATAAAATAAGGCATGTAACATTCCTGGCATATGCTTAATCAATGTTAGTTATCATTATTGAAATACACCACTCAAACTTTAAAAGATCTTTCTTTTCTCAGAATCAATGCTACTCCTTTACTTCAAAATTCTAAACAAAATCATTCTTCTAGAGAGAAAGCTCCCAAAGCAATTATTGCACCAACTTATCCTGTTAAGCAAAGCAAGAGTCCATTAAAAATATCTCATGTGTAAGGCAATGAGGATGGGGAAAATAATCCATTTCTTTGGCTAAAAAGTTAGAGTAGGTCTTCAGTGAATATTTTTCAAATGAACAACCAAATTTAATTTTTTAATCAGGAAAGGAGGCAAGGGTTTGACAAATATGGTCCTCTGTTGAAAAAGATATGCAAATCCTATAGAAAAATATTCTAAATTTTTGTAGCAAAACCCAGAATCCAGAATTGTAAGTGGATTTGAATAACTTAATTTCTTTCTTTAAAAATATGATTGCTATTCTACTACTATATACATAATCCATGCTCATTATTGAAAATACAGAAAATAGAAATAAGCAAAAAACCCTCCATTAATTACTTAACCAAGAGATTACCATGTCAGCAATTTGGTATATGTATTTCCAGATGTTTTCTGTGTATGTGTGTGTGTATGCACGGGTATATGATGCACAAATAAATAGATACTTCTGAACAAAATGGGATTATATTATTCGTGGTTCTCTGGGTGTTTTTCACTTATATCTTAATAATCCTTACGTAATAGAAATTCTTTAAAGTTTATTTTTATAGAGTTTCTTTCCAATGCAACTATTTTTTATGTAATGTTTCATTCTGGAGGAGTTCTTTCATAATGCCTACTGGAAACTTCATGTTTGTGTCAGCTGCAATATCTGCAATCAGCCAGTTATGATACTTAATAAGGGGGTCACGATAGAACTGAATTTGGTCAAATGAAAGATCTAAGCATGAAGAAATATGAGCTTCACAAGTGCAAGTGGGTTTTTTTGCTGCCCTCAGCAGTCTGAAATATTTTTCAAAAGTAAGCATAAAGAAATAGAATTTGCTTCACCCCTTCGTGGGGTATGAGTTAGTTAAGAAACAGCATTCTCATAGTAATTATGTTGGAGGTGCTCATCGTAATTTTCTGTTCTGTAATAAAACTTCAGTTAGGAATAGCTGGAAGGACTTCCACTGCTGTGGAGATGGGGATGGGGAGAAGGCAGAACCATTGAAATGGTGGAAGTGATAAGTGACATCCATGTAACTGCCAAAAGAGGACCTAGGCTCTTATGAAGCACTCAATTAGTTGTACTGCCATCTTGGGGGGTTCTGGGCATACTGACTGATTTGTTGATGCCTTGGTAGAGAAACATTTTTCAAATCTTGGACTGCCCTTGTTCATACGAGATACTGCTCATGGTTTCCCATTCAAAAGAACTCATGAGAAGACCTGAAGCTTCTTGAATATGTTATTAACTTCCTCAATCTGTAAGTTTGTGGTGGTTTCATTATTGCTGCACTTGAAATAATCTCAATGTTTATGATTAGTTAATATTATTTTTCAAGATGCTTCATGTTCTGTCAAATTGGTAAAAAAAACAAAACAAAACACATTGTTACTTCTTCCCTGTGGTATAGAGCTAGCTGTGCTATTGAAAAAAAATTCCTAGAGAATTTTTCAGTGGCAGGGCTTACCTTTATGGTTTTTAAATGATTTCTAAACTAGGGGTTTACAATTACCATGTCAAAAAAGAAGAATATTTTTTTCCTTCTGCTAGTTTCCCTAAAATCTAAAAAATGTTTATACTGCTTTTGTGGAGTCCCTGTGTCTTACTATGTTTACAAATAATGTTTCATTTTCTTTCTGAACTCTAGCGTATTATTGACTCTACAAAAGATTAGACTGAATATTGATCCACCCATACCTTATTTAAAAGTTTTTTTTTTATTTCAACTCATAGACACAACTACCTGTCCTCATTAGTGGTGATAAGAGGAATGGGGGAAATAAACCATCATTTTTCTGTGTGATTATTAATCTGTAGACACTATACTGGGCAATTTGCATGTTCTACCCAGATGTCAGTTGATATTAATTACCCTGTGCTTTGAGATTTCCATAATTTTGATACAAGTCTTCTAGCACTCATTGTGAGGAATTCCAATGCTCTCCCTATAATTCCCATGAATCTTCAGGGAATTATGGTCTAATAATCACATCTGGTTTTGAGATCCTGCTTTCACTAATCTCTCTAACAGCTTTTCTCTTTATTTCTGTTTGACACCTAGTCATTAAAGAAACTCTGTTTTCCCCCTGATTTTCTTCCCAAAGTGCTTATATGAGCAATGTATAGCAAAGGGTATCTTTTATTAGCAATTTGGAACAAAAGAGAGATTTTACACTGATGCAAAATGAACAACTTGGAACTACATTTCAGACATTACTTCAGCTTCTGCTTCCAAAAGAAAATACCACAACCTGGATAACTTAAACAACAGAAATTTATTTTCTTACAGCTCTGGAGGTTGGAAGTCCAAGATAAGGTAGGAGCAGGTTTGGTCTCTTTCTTTGGCTTGCAGATGGCTGCCTTCTTTTTGTGTCCTCACGTGGCCTTTTCTCTGTGCTCACATGCTCCTGGCATCTCCTCTGTCTTTAATAAGGACACTAGTCCTATTATATTTTGTCCCAACCCTATGACCTAGCTTACCTTATGTGCAACATTAAAAGCCCTATCTCCACACAGAGTTACATTGGGAGCTACAAGCTCAACATATAAATTTTGGAGGGGGGACACAATTCAGACTATAAAGCTTATAAGGCTTACTATTTTGTATCCCAAAACATTAACATAATCTTCAAAGTGTAGGTCTACACATGTGGGACGCTCACCCTTCAGAAGCACCTACAGAGTAGTAGATGTTCTGAGATTTTGATTTCTATCTCCCCCAATTTAGAAATAAATGGTGTAGTAGACTGAATAATGGGCACCCAAAAGTACCAGGTCCTAATCCTTGGAACTTGTAAATATTACCTTACTTAGAAAAATGCACTTTGCAGATGTGGCTAAGTTTATGATTTTGAGATGGTGAAATTATCCTGGATTATCCAGGTGGGCCATAAATTCAATTATATGTATACTTACAAGAGGGAGGCAGAGTGAGAGTTGACACACATAAAGGAAAATGTGATATGAAGATGGGACAGAAAGAGCTTTGAAGATTAAAGTGATACAGCCACAAGGCAAAAATATCAGCCGCTAGTACAAAATTAAGGGGGAGGAAATTGATTCTCCTCTAGAGCTTCCACAAGAAACAAGGCCCTGCTGACTCCTTGATTTCAGCCCAATGATACTGATTTTGGACTTCAAATATTCAGAACTGTAAGAGAATCAATGTTTATTGTTTTAAGCCACCAAGTTTGTGGTGATATGTTTCAGTTGTCACAGGAAACTAATACAGATGAGAAAAGAATAAAGATGAATTTTCTTATGGATATTTATGCCACCACCAGCTTCCCTTTCTCACCACATACATTACAGGAGGCAATAAAAGTTATATTAAAAGTGTGATTTAATTTTTTTTACCCAGATACACATGAATTATCCCATTCAATTTTTATAAAAATCCTTTGAGGTAAGAATTATGATCCCACTTCT
The DNA here is from genome assembly GCA_004023785.1 of Mungos mungo. NCBI lineage: Eukaryota > Metazoa > Chordata > Mammalia > Carnivora > Herpestidae > Mungos > Mungos mungo. The sequence goes on along the minus strand of PISW01012889.1, from coordinate 22,315 downwards.
ATCAGGTGGTAGAATGAGGATTTAAATTTAGAGGAAGAAAAAATAAATACATTTAGAGAAAGAAACTTCAAAGTATTAAATTAGTTAGCAAGAAAATACAAAGGTAGCACCATGAATGAGAAACTGAAATAGAATAGCTTTAAAAATTGGCCTTTTATTTAGTGGTTTGATGAGAGGATTGTAGATATTGCCAATAATACAGAAGATTTAAGAGTAGTGAATCATCCAAACTGAAAACTTGCACCAGATTTTTTTTAATGTAAGCTGAAAGAACCACTTAGAAATTAGGCTTTCATGGAAGCATATTCAGAAATGAAAAAAATTAATTCAACAACCTGATAATGGCACAGTCTTGAAACTCAGGCAGCACATATTCTAGTGTATTGTAAGGTGGTGGGGTATCTAACATAACTTAATGCAAAAAACCTTTTATGATATATGACATAATATTATAATACATGGACAGATTTATTTTCTTCCCATCTGCATTAGTTTTCTGTGACCATTGTAACAAATCACCACGAACTTGATGGCTTAAAACACATTTATTCTCTTACAGTTCTGAATATCTGAAGTCCAAAATCAGTATCACTGAGCTGAAATCAAGGGATCAGCAAGGTTTTGCTCCCGGTACAAGCTCTAGAGAAGAATCGGTTTCCTTCTCCTTTTATTTTATGATAGAAGGTACTATTCTTCGTTTTGTGGCCATGTCATTCCAATCTTCAAATCCATTTGATATATACTTTTTTGTCTCTCAGAATTTCACTTTAGATATCTTCTGTGTGTATGTGTAGGGGTAGGCATAGGGTTATAAATACATTATCTCCTAATACATTTAACATAGATAATTTCTTTTTTATTTATTTAATTCATTTTCATTTATTTAATTTATTTTTATTTTTTGTGTTTTAATGTAGCTTATTGTCAAGTTGATTTCCATATAACACCCAGTGCTCATCCCAACAAGTGCCCTCTTCATGCCCATCACCCATTTTCCCCTCTCCCCCACCCCCCATCAACCCTTAGTTTGTTCTCAGTATTTAAAAGTCTCATGGTTTGCCTTTATTCCTCTCCTTAACTATTTTTTCTTTTCCCCTCTCCTATGATCCTCTGTTAAGTTTCTTCTGATCCATATAAGTGAAAACATGGTATCTGTCTTTCTCTGCCTGACTTATTTACACCTCGAGTTCCATCCACTTTGCTACAAATGGCCATATTTCATTCTTTCTCATTGCCATGTGATATTCTATTGTATATATAAACCACATCTTCTTGATCCATTCATCAGTTGATGGACATTTAGGCTCTTACCATAACATAGATAGTTTCTGACACCTTAAAATAAATCTTCTTTCCTCAAATCCTATATGACTTATATGACAAATTTGAATGTTTTAAACATACATAATGTGAACTATTAACTCTGACTTAATTATACTAAGAGATCTTTATCCTACACTCTGCTCTGCAATTAACTGTGAAGGACACCAGGATCAAATAGCTTTCCTCAATTTTCTATTTTTCTCCCAGACTACATAAAAAGAGCAAAGACAATCCCATTTCACTGCATCATATAAGGTAAAATGAGAGGTGAGATTCTTAGAAGAGTTCTAAGAAGTTAAATTTCATCATTAACAAGTAGAGAAAGGGAAAGATAATTTCAGACAGAGGGAAGAGTGTGAGAGTAGACATGCATGTGAGACATTATTGAGAGAACAATTTTCCATGTGGTTAGAAATAGAAGAGAGGTATGGGCTATTAGAAAAGTGTAGAGGGGAACAGAAGCTTTAGGAAGACTGACCAATTTAGAGGTTAGTTTAACCTCATTTCCTTTTTTTTTTTTTTTTTGATAAGGGGACTTGACAGAATAGATTATAGGAATGCTATAGGTTTTTTAAAATCTGGATTTCAGCAAGGTATTTGATAAGGTCCAGGGAGAACCTTATCTGGATAATAGCATTGTCCAAGAGGCTAACAATTGGAAAGCCTTTACCAAAGTTTGGTGATTAAGGGATTGATGTTAAATTTAGAGAAGGTCTCTTATAGTGACACACTACTAAAAGGCATGTAGATCAGATTTTCAGATTATACAAAACTTGGAATGGAAGCTAAAACATATTATGAAATAAGTAGTATTCATAAAGCTCTTCACAGAGTAATAATTTAATGAGATTAAGCAAATCATACACTGGACCAAATGAACTTAACAGTTATATTCAAAACATTTCACCCTAAAGCATCATAATACACATTCTTTTCAAGTCTACATGGGAAATCCTCCGTAACAGATCACATACTAAGTCACAAATCAGGCCTCAAAAATTACAAAAGGATTGAGATCATACCATGCACCTTTTCTGACCACAACTCTATGAAATTTGAAGTCAACCACAAGAAAAAATTTGGAAAGACCACAAATACACGGGAATTAAACAACATGCTACTAAACAATGAATGAATCAACCACGAAATCAAAGAAGACAAAAAAAAACTAGTTAGAAACAAATGAAAATGAAAATAAAATTGTCCAAAACCTTTGGGATGCAGCAAAGCACTCCTAAAATGGATATATATAGCAATTCAGGCCTACATCAAGATGCAAGAAAAGTATCAAATATGCAACCTAACCTTCTACAAAAAGGAGCTAGAAAATGAACAACAAACAAAGCCTCAAACAAGCAGGAGGGAAATAATAAAGACTAGAGCAGAATGATGTGTAAACAAACAAACAACACCAACAACAACAAACAATAGAAAGATCAATGAAACCAGGAGCCGATTCTTTGAAAAACTTAAAATAAGTTGATAAACACCTAATCAGTCTTATCAAAAAGAGAAAAGACTCAAATAAATAAAAATCACAAATGATAGAAGAGAAATAACCAACACCACAGAAATACAATTATAAGTGAATATTATTAAAAGTTAAAGGTAAACAAATTGAGCAATCTGGAAGACATGGATAAATTTGTACAAACATAGAAACTACAAAAACTGAAACAGGAAGAGATTTAAAACTTGAACAGACCGATATCCAGAAAAAAAATGGAATCAATAGTCAAAAATATCCCCACACAATAACAGTCCAAGGCCAAATAGCTTCACAGGAGATTACTACTAAACAAAGAAGGACGAGTTAGTACCTATTCTTCTCAAACTGTTCTAAAATATAGGAATGGAAGGAAAACTTCCAAAATTCATCCTATGAGGACAACATTACCCTGCTTCCAAAAACAAAGACTTCACTAAAAAGAAAACTATAGCCCACTATTACTGACAGACATGAATGCAAAAATTCTCAACAAAATACTAGCAAATCGAATCAATAGTACATTAAAAGAATCACTCACCATGATCAGAAGGAGGAGTTAAGGTGATGGGGAAGTAGTGGGGCATTGCCTATCCTTGTCCCTCAAACACAGCTGCATCAAGGTCAGATCAGTTGGAATACCTAGGAAATCGATCTGTGGAGTGGCAGAAAGATCTTCACAGTTGGAGGGAGACAACTGGGCAGGTGCGAGGTGCATGGAAGTGAATTAGGGAAGAGAAAAATAGTGGTGCCATGGAAGAAAAAGAACCCTTTTTGTTGGAAGACAAAAGGGAGAGAAAGAGACAAGGGTTGAGAAAGTACAGCATTGAGTTCACACAAGAGGAAAACCTCTCTGAACCATGGAGTGGGGAGTGAGAAGTACATAGTGTTACCATTTTTGTTTGTTTGTTTCTGTTTGTTTTTTGAACCAGTGTTTGGAGCTCAACTCTGAGGGTTTGAAAGTGTGTGACTTTCTCAGGAGTAGATCTTGGTATGAGCTCTGAGAAGGAGGGAGCTGACCTCAGAATGCATATCTTGGTGTAGGAATCTTTGGGGCAAACTAAAAGAGAACATTCCCCTTCCTGGAGTACTTTTGGAAGAGGGTTTATTGTCTCTCAAAGACAAAAGACCATCAGGTCCCAGCCAAAGGCCTTTCATAGCAGGGGACTGGGAGCACCCAGAGGGAAAATAACCTTTGCTGCTTTTAGAGGTGCTACACCGTTGATTCCACACACTGTGCAAACATGGGACCGTTTCTCGGGGATAGAGGACTTCACAAGTGTGGAGAGGCTCTACTCCAGAAGAAGGGACTGCATCCTCGAGTGCCAAGTCACTCTAAGACTTTGGGTTTTGAATCCCAGCTATGTGCCAAAGAAATAATGCAGAAGAGCTGTGGCTCAGGGTGAGCTGACTGCCTTTGCTATTCTGTGAGGGCTTCCTGAACAGTGAGGTGTGTGAGATCCCTGGTCTGGGTAGGAGAAATTGGTGTGGTGCTGTTTTTATCCCAAAAGCAAAGTTGCACTTCAGAGAGCAACACAGTGGCTCCCAGTGGAAGTGACACTTGCTTACAAAACAAAACAAAACAAAACAAAACAAAAAAAAACCCCACACTCATATGCCTGACAACTGCCTATTTACAGGGGCGAAGAATGACTCTGAACCAAAGCAGCATTTTCTCCTCCACAATTCTAGTACAGCCAGCACAAGCCATGCCAAGTCCACTGAAAATCCAGTGCTTCAAAATGATGCCTACAGTTCTTTTTTCATTGTTTCTTTCTTTTCCACTTTTCTCTTTTGGAATCAGGCTCATAATATTTTCTTTATTTGTTTTTTTCATTTCCTTTTCTCTTTTTTGGATTAGGCTTTTTCACTCTTTTCTTTTTATTTATTTTCTTCTTCTTTTGTTAATTTTCTTTCCCTTTCTTTGGAATCAGACTTATAGTTTTTTTTATTCTCTATTTGGTTTTTTGTTATTTTTTCTCTTTTTCTTGGGATCATATCCCCCCCCTTGTTTTCCAGGTTTACTTAAACAAATAATCAAAACACACCTAGATAAAGATCCAAGCACTCCATTACAGAAAGCAAGAAGAAGGTATGCAGAGGACTGACCAGAGAGAAAGAACAATTGAAAAGCAAGAACAAAATACAAACAGTATACACCTAACACACTTCCAGAAGTGTCAGGCCCTGGACAGTGTATGATCAATTTTTAATATAGCATTACTCTCAGGTGAAGGAAACATCACAAGCTTTTAAAACACAAAAAAGACAGAAACTTAGCAAAAATGACATGATGGAAGAATTGTCCCCAAAAGAAAGTTCAAGAAGAAATCACAGCCATGGACTTGTTCAAAACAGATATAGGCAATATATCTGAACAAGAATGTAAAACAACATTCAGAAGAGTACTATCTGGGTTTGCAAAAAGCATAGAAGACACAAAAGAAACCCTTGTTGCAAAGATTAAAGACATAACATCTAGTCAGAGTTAAATAAAAAATGATATAATTGAAATGCCAAACAACTGGATACAGTCACCATGAGGTTTGTAGAAGCAGAGGAGAGAATAGGTGACATAGAAGATAAAATTATGGAAAATAATGAGGCTGAAAAAAAGAAAGAAAATTATTAGATCATAAGAGAAGACATAGAGAAATAATTGATTCCATGAAATGAAACAATATCCATATCATGGGAGTATGAGAAGAAGAATAGTGGTAAAAGGGGAATAAGTTTTATTGTATATAACTGAGAACTTCCCTAATCTAGGGAAGGAAACAGGCATCCAAGTCCAAGAGGCACAGATAACTGTCTTCAAAATCAACAAAAACAGGTCAACACCATGACATATCATAGTTAAACTTGCAAAATAAAAGATACAGAGATAATTTTGAAAGCAGCTAGGGACAAAAGTTCTTAAACTATAAGGGTAGACACATAAGATTAGCAGCAGACCTGTCCTCTGAAACTTCACAGGCCAGAAAGGAATTGCAGGACATTTTCAATGTTCTTAATAGGAAAAATACTCTGCAAAGAATTCTTTATTCAGCAAGTTAGCATAGAAAGAGAGATCAGGATTTTTCCAGACCAAAAGAAGAAAACACAAACAAAACAAAACAAAACAAAAAACTAAAGGAGTTTGTGACCACTAAGCCAGCCTTTCAAGAAATTTTAAAGGGAACTCTCTGAGTTGAGAAAAAAAAGACAAAGTCAATAAAGACTAGAAAGGACGAAAGAGCATCACCACAAAAACACAATGGCAATAGATTCAATCTTTCAATAATCACTCTGAATGTAAGTGGACTAAAGAGGCTAAATCAAAAGATACAGGGTATCAGAATTGATTAAAAAACAAGATCCATCTCTACGATGCATACAAGACAGTCAGTTTAGACCAAAGTTATTTGCAGATTAAAAGTGTGGAATGGAGAACCACAGATTATGCTAATGGAGGCCAAAAGAAAGCCAGAGTAGACATACTTATAGCAGACAAACTAGATTATAATAAAGACCATAACAAGAAGTGAGGAATGACATTATATCATAATTAAATAGTCTCTTCATCAAGAAGATCTAACAGTTGTAAATATTTATCCCCCCAACTTGAATGAACCCAGATATATAAAACAATTCATCACAAACATTAGGAAACTTGTTGCTAATAATACAATAATAGTAGGAGACTTTAATAACTCACTTACACCAATAGACAGATAATCTAAGCAGAAAATCCAAAAGGAAACAATGGATTTGAATAACACAGTGGACCAGATGGACTAAACAGATATATTGAGAGCATTTCATCCTAAAGCAGCAGAATATGCATATGCATTCTTTTCAAGTGCACATGGAACATTCTCCAGAATAGATCACATTTTGTGTCACAAATCACCCATCAACAGGTATGAGAAATTATGGTCATACCCTGAGTTTTTTCAGATCACAAAGCTATGAAACTTGAAGTCAACCACAAGAAAAAAATTGGAAAGCCCTCAAATACATGTAGATTAAAGAACATCCTACTAAAAAAATGAATTGGTTAACCAGGAAATTGAAAAAAATAGATGAAAGCAAATGAAAATGAAAACATGCCAGTCCAAACCCTTTGGGATGCAACAAATGCAGTCCCAAGAAGAAAATACATTGCAATTCAAGCCTGTCTCAAGAAGCAGGAAAGGTCCGAAATACATCACCTAACCTTACAGTTAAAGGAACTAGAAAAGAAGCAGCAAATAAAGCCTAAAACCAGAAGGGGAAGGAATATAATAAAGATTATATCAGAAATGAACTTTTTATATGAAAAGCAGTGAAAAACAGTAGAATAAATCAATGAAACTAAATTCCAGTTCTTTGAAAGAATAAACCAAACTGATAAATTTTAACCAAATTTATAAAAAAAGAGAGAGAGAAGACCCAATTATTAAAATCACAAATTAAAGAGGAGAGATCAAAACCAATACCACAGAAATATAAACAATGATAAGAGAATATATGAAAAATTATGTGCCAACACACTGGGTAATCTGGTGGAAATGGACAAATTCCTCGAAACTTACACCAACAGAACTCATACAAGAAGAAATAGAAAGTTTGAACAGGCCCATTACCAGCAAAGAAATTGAATCAGTTATCAAAAATCTCCCCAGAAACAAAAGTCCAGGGCCAGATGGCTTCCCATGGGAATTCTACCAAACATTTCAAGAAGAGTTGATACATACTCCTCTCAAACTGCTCCAAAACATAGAAATGGAAGAAAAGCTTCCAAACTCTTTGAGACCAGCATTACCTTTATTCCAAATGTAGACAAAGACCCCACTAAAAAGAAGTATTACAGGCCAATATCCCTGATGAACATGGATGCAAATATTCTTTTTTAAAAATGTTTGTTTACTTTACTTTTAAGAGAGAGACAGAGCATGAGTATAGGAAGGGAAGATATAGAGGGAGACACAGAATCCAAAGCAGGCTCCAGGCTCTGAGCTGTCATCATGGTGCCTGATGCAGGGCTTGAACCCATGAACCATGAGATTTTGACCTAAGCTAAAGTCGGCTGCATAACAAACTGAGCCACCCAGGAGCCCCCAGGGATGCAAATATTCTTAAAAAGATATAAGCAGATAAAATTCAACAGTACATTAAAATAATTAATCACCATGATCAAATGGGATTTATTCGTGTGCTGCAAGGCTGGTTCAATATTTACAAGTCAATCTATGTGATACACCACATTAATAAATAAAAGGATAAGAACCATATGATCCTCTCCAGAGATGCAGAAAAATTGTTTGGCAAAATACAGCATTCTTTCTTTACACACACACACACACACACACACACACACACAATATTTATTCATTTTTGAGAGAGAGATTGTGAAAAGAGGAGAGACAGAGAGAAATACACAGAGAATCCAAAGTGGGTTCTGTGCTGATAGCAGCAAACTCTATGGAGGCTCACATTCTCAAGCCATGAGATCATGACCTGAACTAAAATCTGTTGCTCAACTGACTGAGCCACCAAGGTGCCCTGAGAAAACATATTTTAAAGTTTTTATTTTAATTCCAGTTGGTTAACACGCTATGATATTGATTGCAGGAGTATAGTATAGTATTTCAACACTTCCACATAACACTTCGTAGGTGCTCATCATGATAGGTGCACTCCTTAAACCCATCACCTATTTAACCCATCCCCCACCCACCTCGCTTCTGGTAACCATCAGTTTGTTTTGTATAATTAAGAATCTGTTTTTTGGTTTGCCTCTCTCTCTTTTGTCCCCCTATGCTCATTTGTTTTGTTTCTCAAATTCCACATAGACAAAATGCAAAATCCTTTCTTGATAAAAACTTTCAAGAAAGTAGGGATAGAAGGGACATACCTCAACATCATAAAGGCTATATATGAAAGACCCACAGCTAATATCATCATCAATGGGGAACAACTGAGAGCTTGCCACCTAAGGTCACAACAGAGATATTCAGTCTCTTCACTGTTGTTCAGCATAGTACTGGAAATTCTAACCTTAGCAATCATACAACAAAGGAAATAAAAGGCATACGAATTAGCAAATAAAAATCCTAACTTTTGCTCTTCACAGATGACATGATACTCTGCACAGAAAACCCAATAGACTCCGCTATAATAAACTGTTAGAACTAATACGTGAATTAAGCAAAGTAGCAGGATACAAAACCAATCTATGGAAGTTGATTGAATTCCTATACACCAATAATGAAGCCACAGAAAGAGAAATCAAGGAATTGATCTCATTTACAATTGACCCCAAACTCATAAGATACCTAGAAACAAAAACCTAACCAAAGACGTAAAATATCTGTATTCTGAAAACTATAGAAAGCTCATGAAAGAAATTGAAAAAGACACAAAGAAATGGAAAAACACTCCATATGCATGGATCAGAAGAAAAAATATTGTTAAAAAGTTTATACTACCCAAAGCAATCTCCACTCAATGCAATCCCTATCAAAACAGCACCAGAAATCTTCACAGAGCTAGAAGAAACAATTCTAAAATTTGTATATAACCATAAAAGACCCTTAATAGCTGAAATAATGTTAAAAAGAAAACAAAAGCTAGAAGCATCACAATTCAAACTTGAATTTAAATAAATAAATGATGTACTTTAAAAATTAAAATAAAATAAAATCATTTACTATGATCAAGGGTAATTTATTCTTAGGCTGATATACAAAACAATGGGCATGATACAAATGATACACCATATTAATAAAGAAATAATAAGAACCATATTATTCTCCCAATACATTCTCTCTCCTCAATGCAGAAAAAGCATTTGAAACGTGTAACATCCATTCATGATAAAACCTCTCAACAAAGGAGGCTTAGAGAGAATACACCTCAACATAATAAAATTCATATATGACAAACCCACAGCTAACATCATCACCAATGGGGAAAATTTGAGAGTATTTCTTCTACAGTCAGGAAAAAGACAGGGATATCCATTCTCACCACTGTTATTTAACATAGTGCTGGAAGTCCTAGCCACAGTCATTAGACAACAAAAAGAAATAGCATACATTCAAATTTTGCACAGAAGAACATTCACTACTTGAAGATGACATGTTAATCTATATAGAAAAGCAAAAAGACTCCACCAAAAAGTTACTAGAACACGAATTTAGTGAAGTCACAGAACAAAATCAATGTACAGAAATCGGTTGCTACTACAATACCAACAGCATTGTTCACAGAGGTAGAACAAATAATTCTAAAATTTATATGGAAACACACACACACACACACACACACACACACACACACACAAATAGCCAAAGCAATCTTGAAAATAAAAGCAACGTTGGAGACATTACAATACCAGACTTCAATCTATATTACAAATGTGTATTGAAGAAGACAGTATGGTAGTGGCACAAAAATAGACACAAAGATCAAAGGAACAAAGGAGAAAACCTAGAAATGAATGCCCAACTATATGATCAATTAATATTCAACAGAACAAGAATGAGTAATTGTAAAAAGACAGTGTATTCAGCAAATAATATTGGGAAAACTGGACAGCAACATGCAAAAGAGTGAAACTGGACCACATTCTTACACCACACACAAAAATAAATTTGAAATGGATAAAAGACCTAAATGTGAGGCAGAACACCATTAAAATCCTGGAGGAGAATATAGAAAGTAACCTGTTGGATATCAGCCATAGCAAATTCTTACTAGATATGTCTCCTGAGGCAAGAGAAAGAAAAACAAAAATAAACTATTGGGACTCCATCAAAATAAAAACTTCCACACAGCAAAGGAAACAATCAACAAAACTAAAAGGCAACTTTCAGAATGGGAGAAGATATCTGCAAATGCCATTTATGATAAAGGGCTAGTCAAAAATATATAAGTAAGTTATAAAACCGAACACCCAAAAAAAGTAATCCTGTTTTTTAAAATGGGTGAAAGATATGAATAGACATTTTTCCAGAGAAGACATACAGATGGTCAACAGATACAAAAAAAAGATGTTCAATATTACTTATCATCAAGGAAGTGCAAATCAAAGACACAATGAGATATCATCTCATACCTGTTTAGAATAGCTAAAATTAGTAACAGGAAACAACAGATGTTGGTGAGGATGCAGAGAAAGGGGAACCCTCTTACACTGATGGTGGAAATGCAAACTGGTACAGCCACTCTGGAAAAACATTATGGAGTTTCCTGAAAATGTTAAAAATAGAACTATCTTGTGATCAAGAAATTGTGCTATAGGTATTTACCCAAAGGATACAAAAATACTACTTCAAAGGGATACATGCATCCTGATGTTTATATCAGCATTATTAAAATTATTCAAATTATGGAAGGGCTCAAATGTCCAGTGACTGAAGACTGTATAGAGATGTATGTATATACATATACACATTTATTTATGTGTATATATTTATATATACATATTATATATACCAATATATGGAATAAAAATATATACAACTGTAATTTACTCAGCCTTATAAAAGGATGAAGTCTTACCATTTGCAATTATGTGGATGGAACTAGAGACTATTATGCTAAATAAAATAATTCAGTCAGAGAAAGTCAAATACCATATGATTACACTCATATGTGGCATTTAAGAAACGAACATAGATGGGATGCCTTGGTGGCTCAATCAGTTAAGTGTCTGACTTTGATTCAGGCCATGATCTCATGGTTCGTGGTTTCAAGCCTCATGTTTGGCTCTATGATGACAGCTTGGAGCCTGGAGCCTGCTACAGATTCTGTGTCTTCCCCTCTCTATGCCCCTCTCCTGCTCATGATATATCTGTCTCTCAAAAATAAACGTTAAAATTAAAAAAAAAAAAACAGAAAAAGAGAGGCAAATCAAGAAACAGACTTAATTATAGAGAACAAACTGATAGTTACCAGAGGATAAGTGGGTGGGAGGATGAGTTAAATAGGTGATGGGGATTAAGGAAGACAGGTAGAGTTATACAGACAATTGTCAATTCATTTTTCTGTAGTTAGGGACACCAAGAATTTTTTAAGCAGGAGATGACACCTAAGGAGTATTCCTCATGGATCAGTTTGTTACACTGTGTTTGGGCATAGGTCTATGTATAGTGAAGTGGACTTTATGTGGACTTGGACTTTGGAAACTTGAAGAGTGCCCCTCTCCAGAACGAGGATACAAATAGAAATTATTGTCAGAGGGAATGGGAGGCAAGATGGTAGAGAAATAGAGAGTTTTGTACTTCCTGCCAGCATCTCTCAAACAAAGAAAGGCTCAAGTCAAAGGATGCTGAGCGGGAAGAGTCTGGGAGAAAAAGAGACAAGAGTCCACTAAGAAGACAGCCTCATAGGGGCATGATTGAAAACTGAGAAAGATAAAAATGGGCTGGGACCTGGAGGGATGGAGGGGAGGGAGCCCCTTCCACGGAGAGACAAGGGGAAGAGAAAGAGCAGCTGAAAGTACTCGTAGAACTATCCATGGAGAAGAGAGAAACCTTGTCTCGGGATGGAGAGGGATCCTATCATCCCATCTCTAACTACATGGTGTTCAGAGAGAGATCCTATACCTAAATGTGGCACTTTCTTTGGGCTGGGTGCCCCAGTCCCTGAAATTCCCTCCAAGCTAGACGGTATGCAAGGGACTCAGTTGGCATCAGGAACAACTGCTCCCCTACTACAACCCCAGCTAGGGAGCACCCCTGCTTGGCCTTGTGGGATTACATTTCAGGTTGTATCATTAAAGCACACAGACTAAGATCTGGAAATGAAGCAGGGTACGAGGTATAGAACACGGCCCACCTTGGCTGCACCCGCGGCATAGGGAGATCAGATCCAAAATGATTTGCAGTTCTTCCTTTGAGAAGGGACTGAAGGGCCGCCACTTTTCTCCCCACAACCACCAAAGCGGGGCCTCAGGGAGTGGCCCTTGGGACCCACAGTAGAGGGGAGACCTGCCTACATAAGACCACGCCCATCTGCCCTGGGGAGTTTTTTGTTTTTTTGTTTTTTTTTTTTACTGGAGTGCAAGGCAAGACCAGCATTGATGCACTGCCGTGATTAACTCTAGATCAATTCTTGCTATTGAGATATATTCTCCCTTATCTCATTCTTATCTCTCCCCTTTGCTGTACTGGGTTCTCTGGTTATAGATTTGCTTAAACAGTCACATTTAATCCATTCTCTTGATGTATATTCAATACCTCCTTCAATACCTTTCTTTCTCTCTCTCTCTCTCTGGAATAATCAGAATATATAGTCTCTGAGGAACATTATCTTCGTTTCTTTCTTGTCTCTCCTACCATATTCTCCTCTGTCGCTCTCTGAATTAGGCCTTTTAGTCTTTCTCCTTGGTCAATGTTCAATTTCTCTTTCTCCACACTCCTGTAATTTTTTTCTCTTCATATATGCTCTTCCATCAGCACTGCCTCCACTCTGCTCTTTATTTGTAGCTGGAATATTTGGATTTATGCTATTAGACTGCCTTCTCCTTTTGCTGTTTTTGTTTTGTTTTGTTTCTCCCTTTTCTATTCTTTTCTTTTCTCTTCTTTCTTTTCCTTTCTCTTCTTTTGGTTTTCTTGTTTGTTCAATTTGTCTGTGAGTTTGCATGTTTTTTTCCCCTGTTTGTCCATCTGTTTTCCTTTCCAGGGCTACCTCAAGAATCAAGCCTAAGTACACATGATGGAGAGTCCCAAATATCACTCTGAGTAGGGAAATAAAACAACCAAAGGCAAAACAAGAAGACCAAGGAACACCATTAAAAGAACACTTCCTGAACTGACAGGCCCTGGACAGTGAATGAGCCTCCTTTAGTACAACAAAACTCACAGGTAGAGAGTGCATAACAAGTTTTAAAACTTACAAGACACAGAAAGCTAGCCAAAATGGTGAAACGGAAAAACTCTCCTCTAAATAAGTTCCAGGACAAAGTGAAAGCTAAAGAATTGGTCAAAACAGATATAAGCAACATAATTGACCAAGAATATAAAACAATAGTTATAAAATTAATCGCTGGGGTTAAAAAGTCATGGAAGACACAAGAGAAACTAGTGTCACAAAGACTATGGATTTTTAAAATAGTTGTGATAAATGAAAAAAATGCTATAAATGAGGTGCATAATAAAATGGAGGTGGCCTCTGCACAGATTGAAGAGGCAGAGGTGAAAATGGGTGAAATAGAAGATACAATTAAAGAAAAAGAGGAAGCAGAGAAAATGAAAGATAATTTGATCCAAGGCATGAAAGGAGAATTTGAGAACTGAATGATGTTATCAACTGGAACAATATCCTTTTCATAGGAATTCCATAAAAAGAGAGACAAAGGGGCTGAAGGGGTACTTGAACAAATTATAGCTGAGAATATCCCCAATCAGAGGAAGGAAACAGACATTGAAGTCCAAGAGTCACAGAGAATTCCCCTCAGACCTAACTTGAATCGATCTTCTGCACAACATATCATAGTTAAACTGGCAAAATATAAGGATAAAGAGAGAGAATTCTGAAAGCAGCTAGGGATAAAAGGGCCCTAATATACAAAGGGAGGCATATCAGGGTGGTTGCAGACCTATCTACTGAAACTCGGCAGGCCAGAAAAGAATGGCAGGAAATCTTCAATGTGATGAACAGAACAAATACACAGCCAAGAATGCTCTATCCAGCAAGCCTACCATTCAGAATAGAAGGAGAGATAAAGCTTTTTACAAACAAATGAAAATTGAAAGAATTCATCACCACTACACCAGCCCTAAAGGAAATTCTAAGGGGGACGCTATGAGGGAAATGTTGCAAGGAACACAAGGTACCAGAGACACCACTACAACCATGAATCTTACAGAGAACACAGTGACTCTAAACCCATATTTTTCAATGATAACACTGAACGCAAATGGGCTAAATGCTCCAATTAAAAGACATAGGGTAGCAGAATGGATTAAAGAAAACAAAATCCATCTATTTTATGTCTACAAGATGCTCATTTTAAACCTGAGGACACCTTCAGACTGAAAGTAAAGGGATGGAGAAATATCTATCATGCTACTGAAGTCAAAAGAAAACTGGAGTAGCCACACTTATATCAGACAAACTGGATTTTAAAGTAAAGGCAGTAACGAGATGAAGAAGGGATTATATAATAATTACAGAGTCTATCCATCAGGAAGAGCTAACAATTATACACATCTATGCACCGAATTTGAAAGCACTCAAATCCATAAAACAATTAATCACAAACAAAAACAATCTTATTGATAAGAATGGGCTAATAGCGGGGGCCTTTAATACTCCACTTACACCAATGGATAGATCAACTAGACAGAAAATAAGGAAACAATGGAGGTCAATAACACATTGGACCAGGTAAATCTGTCAGATATATTTAGAACTCTACATCCTAAGGCTATGAAATTCACTTTCTTCTCAAGTGCACATGGCACATTCTCCAAGATAGATCACATACTGGGCCATAAAGCAACCTTCCATAAATATGAAAGAATTGAGATCATACCATGCACACTTTCAGATCTCAATGCTGTAAAACTTGAAATCAATCACAGGAAAAAATTTGGAAACCCTCCAAAAACATGGAGGTTAAAACACATTACTAACAAACGAATGGACCAATCAGGCAATTAGAGAAGAAATTTAAAAAAATATATGATTAATGGGATTCATTCATGGGTTACAAGGCTGGTTCAATATTCACCAATCAATCCATGCAATACATCACATTAACAAAAGAAAAGATAAAAAACCATGGGATCCTGTCGATAGATGCAGAAAAAGCATTTGACAAAATACAGCATCCTCTCTTAATAAAGACCCTCGAGAAAGTAGGGATAGAAGGAACTTACTTAAACCTTATACAGTGCACTGCTAATATCATCTTCAATGGGGAAACACTGAGAGCCTTCCCCCTGAGATCAGGAACACAATGAGGATGTCCTCTCTCAGGACTGCTATTTAACATAGTGCTGGAAGTCCTAGTATGAGCAATCAGAAAACAAAAGGAAACAAAAGGCATCCGAATTGGCAATGATTAAGTCCAACATTCACTTTTCACAAAAGACATGATACTCTACATGGAAAACCCGATAGACTCCACCAGACCCTTACTAGGACTGATCCATGCATTCAGCAAAGTTGCGTGGTACAAAATTAACATTCAGAAATCAGTTGCTTTTTTATACACCAGTAATGAAGCAACAGAAAGAGAAATCAAGAACTGATCCCATTCACAATTGCCAAAAAAAAAAAAAAAAAAAACCTCAGAAAATACCTAGAAAAACCCTGAACAAAGATATAAAATATCTTATGATGAAAACTATAGAAAACTTATGAAAGAAATTGAAGAAGACACCAAGAAATGGAAAAACATTCCATGCTCATGGATCGGAAGAATAACTATTGTTAAAATGTCAATACTACCCAAAGCAATCTACACATCAAATGCAATCACACTAAAAATTACACCAGCATTCTTCTCAAACCTAGAACAAAGTATCCGAAAATTTTTATAGATTCAAAAACAACCTGCAATAGCCAAAGTAACAGTGAAGAAGAAAACCAAACCAGAAGGCATCACAATCCCAGTCTTTAGACTCTACTACAAAGCTGCAATCATCAAGACAGTATCGTATTGGCACAAAAACAGACACATAAAACAATGGAATAAAATAAAAAACTCAGAATTGGACCCGCAAATATAGGGCCAGTTAATCTTTGACAAAGCAGGAAAGGGTATCCAATGGAAAAAAGACAGCCTTTTTCACATATCGTGCTGGGATAAATAAACAGCAAAAGGCCAAAGAATGAAACTAGGCCCCTTTCTTACACCATACAGAAAAATAAACTCAAAATGGATAAACTACCTGAATGTGAGACAGGAAACCATCAAAACACTAGAGAAGAAAGCAATAAACAACCTTCTGTACCTCAACCATAGCATTTTCGTACTTGACACATCTCCAAAGGCAAGAAAATCAAGAGCAAAAATGAACTATTGGGACCTCGTCAAGATAAAAGGCTTCTGCACTGCAATGGAAACAATCAAGAAAACTAATAGGCAACTGATGGAATGTGAAAAGACAGTAGCAAATGACATATCTGATAAAGGGCTAGTATCCAAAATCTATAAGGAACTCACTAAACTCCACATCCGAAAAACAATCCAATGAAGAAATGGGCAAAAGACATAAACAGACATTTCTCCAAGGAGGACATCCAGATGGCCAACAGACACATGAAATGATGGGCCGCCTCACTCATGATCAGGGACACACAAATCAAAACCACACTGAGATACCACCTCACACTGGTCAGAGTGGCTAAAATGGAAAAATCAGGGGACTATAGATGCCGGTGAGGATATGGAGAAATGGGCACCCTCCTACAATGTTGGTGGGAATGTAAACTGGTGCAGCCTCTCTGGAAAACAGTGTGGAGGTTCCTCAAAAAAAAAAAAAAAACAATAGAACTTCCCTATGACCCAGCAATAGCACTGCTAGGAATTTACCCAAGGGATATAGAAGTGCTGATGCATAGGGGCACATGTACCTCAAGGTTAATAGCAGCACTTTCAACAATAGCCAAATCGTGGATACAGCCTAAATGTCCATCAAATGATGAATGGATCAAGATGTGGTGTATATATACAAAGGAATACTACATGGAAATGAGAAAGAATGAAATCTGGCCATCCGTGGCAACATGGATGGAACTCAAAAGTGTCATGCTAAGTGAAATAAGTCAGGCAGAGAAGGACAGATACCATACGTTTTTACTCATGAGTGGAACAGGAGAAACTTAACAGAGGACCATGGGGGAGAAGAAGGGGAAAAAAAAGTTAAGGAGAGGGAGGGAGGCAAAGCAGAAGGGACTCTTCAATACTGAGGACAAACTGAGAGTTGAGGGGTGTGAGGGAGAGGGTAACGGGGTGATGGGCATGGAGGAGGGCACTTGTTGGGTTGAGCACTGGGTGTTATATGGAAACCAACTTGACAATAAACTATGAAAAAAAAGAAATGATTGTAAGATAAGTAGATGTCAATGGAATTAATGAATAAGAAAATGATGGCTTAAGTAGACCAGGAGGCAGTGTAGGGGATGAAGTCTCTCATTTGCGTAAGGTTATTCATCAGCCTTAGATTTGGGGAAGGTTGTACATGTGTGTGTGAAGGAAGGGGATGGATTTCACTCCATCCATATGTGTGTGAAGGGAGGGGTAGTGAGCAAGGCAGAGATAAAATATAGACCCAGATTATGTCCTAAGAGCACTAAGAGTCTTAGCGATGAAGAAGCCAACCTTCTGGTTTATGAAATCACATTGTAAACTTTTTGATGGTGATTGAGGAGTGCACTTGTGATTAGCACCAGGTGTTGCATAGAAGTTTTGAATATTTTACACCTGAATATAATATTACACTATATGTTAACTAACTGGAATTTAGATAAAATCATTTTTAAATTCAAGCCATACACCTTAAATATATGTTTTTTAATTGTCAATTATATCTCAATAAAGCTGGGGGGGGAATCAGGCAAGCTTCTCCTCCAAATGGTCTCCTACTAAAGGTGTCTTGTTTGATATAGGGTGATATAGGTTCAATTGTGTCCCCCCAAAAGATATGTTACAGTCCTAATCCTTAGTGCCTCAGACTATGACCTTATTTGAAAATGTGTTGCTGAAGATGTAATTAGTTAAGATGTGGTCATACAGGAATACGGCAGACCTGCAATTCAATATAAATGACATCCTTATAAAAAGAGAAGAAGACACGGGGGTGGTTAGAATATCCTGTGATGACAAAGGTAGAGATTGGAGTAATGCAGCTGCAAGCCAAGGGACACAAATGATGATGCCACTGCCAGAAGCGAGGGAAAGGCAAGAATGGATTCTACCTAGAGTCTCAGAGGAAGCATGGCTCTTCTGACACCTTAATGTTACATTTCTAGCCTCTAGAACTGAGAAAATACATTTCTGTTTTTTTAAGCCATCCAGAATTTGGTACTTTGCTATGACAGCTCTAGGAAACTGCTAAGTAGAGCCATCAAAAGTGGTGAGGCGAGGAGTAGAGAGAGAGGGAGACACAGAATCTTAAGCAGGCTCTGAGCTGTTAGCACAGAGTCTGATGCAGGACGTGAACTCAAGAACCACAATATCATGACCTGAGCCAAAGTCAGATGCTTAACTGACTGAGCCACCCAAGTGCCCCAATTGAGTTCAATTTTTTGAATGAGGTGTAGTGTCCAACAAGAGAGGCTGTGCATTAGTGGATAGAGTCAGCTACAGGCTGGCTTGGATATACTAGCCCCTTAACATGAAATAAACATCTTCTCAGTGCTGTCCTCCAGTGCCTATGAAACTCACCTAGATAGTCTTACATAAATTTATTGGTCTCCTGTCCATGTTAGATAGTAGGGTTGGATAGTTGTAAAGGTTTAGGATATGATGAGTTTAAAAAAATAAAAATAAGGTATTCTTCAATGTTCCTGTCATTCTGGGGTCTCTTTCTTTTCACATTCAAACTTCAATAAATGATACTTGTTTGTACTCACAATCTTGACTCCTTCAACTTCTTCCATTAGCTGACTATGGTCATCTCCCTCCCTTCCACTCTATAGGTCTTTTACATCCTTGGTTAGGTTTATTCCTAGGTATTTTATGGCTTTTCGTGCAACTGTGAACGGGATCAGTTTCTTGATTTCTCCTTCTTCTGCTTCAATATTGGTGTATAGAAATGCATCCGATTTCTGTACATTGATTTTGTACCCTGCAACTTTACTGAATTCATTGATCCACTGGTGGAGTCGATCGGGTTTTCCATGTAGAGTATCATGTTATCTGCAAAAAGTGAAAATTTGACTTCTTCCTTGCCAATTCTGATGCCTTTTATTTCTTTTTGTTGTATGATTGCTGATGCTAGGACTTCCAGCAATATGTTAAACAACAGTGGTGAGAGTGGGCACCCCTGTCGTGTTCCTGAACTCAGGGGGAAAGCTCTCAGTTTTTCCCCATTGAGGATGATATTAGCTGTGGGTTTTTCATAGACTGCTCTTATAATCTTTAGGTAAGCTCCTTCTATTCCGACTTTCTCAAGGGTTTTTATTAAGAAAGGGTGCTGTATTTTGTCAAAAGCTTTTTCTGCATCTATCGACAGGATCATATGGTTTTTATCCTTTCTTTTGTTAATGTGATGGATCACATTGATGGATTTGCGGATATTGAACCATCCCTGTAACCCAGGAATGAATCCCACTTGATCATGATGGATAATTCATTTTATGTGCTGTTGGATTCGGTTTGCTAGTATCTTGTTGAGTATTTTTGCATCTGTATTCATTAAGCATATTGGTCTGTAGTTCTCTTTTTTGGCTGGGTCTCTGTCTGTTTTGGTATCAAGGTGATGCTGGCTTCGTAGAATGACTTTGGAAGCTTTCCTTCTATTTCTATTTTTTGGAATAGTTTGAGAAGAATGGGTATTAGTTCTGCTTTAAATGTCTGGTAGAATTCCCATGGGAAGCCATCTGGCCCTGGGCTCTTATTTGTTGGGAGATTTTTGATAACGGATTCAATTTCTTCACTGGTTATTGGTCTATTCATGCTTTCTATCTCTTCATGTTTGAATTTTGGTAGTGCATGTGTATTTAGGAATTTGTCCATGTCTTCTGTGTTGTCCAGTTTGTTGGCATATAGTTTTTCATAGTAATCTCTGATGATTGCTTGTATTTCTAAGGGACTGGATGTAATAGATCCTTCTTCGTTCATGATTTTCTCTATCTGAGTGCTCTCTCTTTTTTTTCTGAGGAACCTGGCTAGAGGTTTATTGATTTTGTTTATTTTTTCAAAGAACCAACTCTTGGTTTCATTAATCTGCTCGACTGCTCTTTTGGATTCTATATTGTTTATTTCTGCCCTGATCTTTATTATTTCTTTTCTTCTGCTGGGTTTGGGGTGCTCTTGCTGCTTCCTTTCTAGTTCCAGTAGGTTCTCTGTTAGATTTTGAATTTGCGCTCTTTCTAGTTTGTTGAGATTGGCCTGGATTGCAATATACTTTCCTCTTAGGACTGCCTTGGCTGCGTCCCAGAGATTTTGGATTGTTGTATTTTCATTTTTGTTGGTTTCCATATATTTTTTTAAATTTCTTCTCTAATTGCCTGATTAACCCAATCATTCTTTAGTAGGGTGGTTTTTAACCTCCACATTTTTGGAAGTTTTCCAGCCTTTTTCCTGTGATTGATATCAAGTTTCATAGCATTGTGATCTGAAAGTGTGCATGGTATGATCTCTATTTGTTTATACTTATGGAGGGCTGCTTTATGTCCCAGTATGTGGTCTATCTTGGAGAATGTGCCATGTGCACACGAAAAGAAGGTGAATTTCCTATCTTTAGGGTGCAGAGTTCTAAATACATCTATCAGTTCCATCTGTTCCAATGTGTCGTTCAGGTCCATTGTTTCCTTAGTGATTTTCTGTCTGGTTGATCTATCCATTGCTGTCAGTGGGGTATTAAAGTCCCCTGCAATTAGCACATTTTTGTCAATAAGATTGTTTCTTTCTGTGTTTCATTGTTTTATGTATTTGGGTGCTCCCGAATTAGGCGCATAGATATTTATAATTGTTAGCTCTTCCTGATGGAGAGATCCTGTAATTATTATATAATATCCTTCTTCATCTCTTGATACTGCCTTTAAAGTCCAGTTTGTCTGATATTAGTATGGCTACTCCAGTTTTCTTTTGGCTTCCAGTCGCCTGATAGATATTTCTCCATCCCTTTACTTTCAACCTGAAGGTGTCTTCCGGTCGAAAATGTGTCTCCTGTAGACAGCAAATAGATGGGTTTTGTTTTTTTAACCATTCTGCTACCCTGTGTCGTTTGGTTGGAGCATTCAGTCAATTTACATTCTGTCAGGGACTGCCATGTTTCTGTCTGCCTTAGGCAAGGATTATCACTCTCCCGGAGAGTGAGCCAGTAAACAAGATTTGCATCTGGAGGCTGGAGATTGCAAAAATATCTTTGACGTCAATCTTGCTGCGCCAGACGTAGAGGGCCAATGTGCATAAAAGATCAAAACCATATTCAGTGTTAGCTCTCCATCCCCCAGGATTGCTGAAGGCAAAGTCGGGGGGCTTCCTTGATATGCATTTGATTCTGTTTACCTGGTAGCTGACGTAGTTTGTTCCGCCCTAAAAATATGTAAAAGACAGTTTTCTCAATAAACTCTCTCTCTCTTCTGCCTGATCAGAAAACCATGAGTTGTGTCTTTAATCGCTGTGTTTCCCTCTCCCACTGCTCCCTTTCTCTCTCCCTCCCTTAGGAGAAGAACCTGCACCGATTCTCCACCCTGCCAGTCGCTGGTCGGGGTGGATGGAGGCACGCTCCCAGCCAGTATGGAGTGTGCCTCCGTTGTGTCTGCCCCGACCAGAGGCGCGCTCTGAACCGGGATGGGCGCGCTGGGACCTGGCGGACGATCGGCCCTGGGCCGAGGGTTAAGGCAAATGCCGCC
>PISW01012888.1:0-29528 GCA_004023785.1 Mungos mungo | reverse complement strand
ACTCTCTTTCCCCCTTCCTCTCCCCATGGTCCCCTGCCAGGCCTGTCCTGTTAGACCTATGAATGCAAACATATGGTATCTATCCTTCTCTGCCTGACTTATTTCGCTTAGCATGACACCCTCAAGGTCCATCCACTTTCCTACAAATGGCCATATATCATTCTTTCTCATTGCCATATAGTACTCCATTGTATATATACTGGTATCACCTTTCAAAATGGCAAGGAA
This sequence comes from Mungos mungo, assembly GCA_004023785.1. NCBI lineage: Eukaryota > Metazoa > Chordata > Mammalia > Carnivora > Herpestidae > Mungos > Mungos mungo. The sequence goes on along the minus strand of PISW01012888.1, from coordinate 29,300 downwards.
CCCTGATTAGCCAGGGTGGTACCTTTCAGTCTGCTGTCCCAAGATGTGATACCGCAGTGTTCTTGGGTAAAATAAGTTTGGGAATTGATGTACATCTGTGTCACAAGGACACAGTTGCCTCCCAAATGCTCTGAGAAGTTCTTCAGTAAAGATGACTTTAACCTACTCATTTCCAAATGTATTTCAGCATGGGATCCTTGTTAACGATGCTGTGAAACACAGGCTTGCGAGGTGTTAACCTCATGGAAAGCATAAAATCCTTCACTGGAGGCTCCCTAGTCCCTCTGGATGCATTTTTGAATGGGGAGGTATGTTCACCCCTTACTGAGCATAGCATTTCTTGTAATCCCAGGAATGAAATTCTAAAGGGTAGTATTGAAGAATAAAAAACTGAGGGGTAGAAGTAGCTGATGCTGATGCATACTCCAGTTATCCTCTGGTCTCGGCATATGTCCTGCTGTCTTCTGCAGGATGTTTCTGCAGCACTCAACAAACGTGTACACCAAGGCTTTCTCCCTCCCACTTGCAGCAACTCTGGCCTCGAATAGTGCTCTCCTACAAGGACCTTTGGAACATGCAATGCTGTGCTGGTAAACTGTCTCTCTGGAGGCAAAATAAAATAGAGAGAGAAAAGGAAAAAAACGAAAGAAAAAATGACCTGATTTGTAGTGTTTGCTGAATATTCCCTCCATGCCAGAGTTCAAGCTACCAATGGTTTAACAACCAGCTTGCAAAAAGTCCTTGTATTCAACCAGTGGCCCTCAGGGGCCCATAGAAGAAGCCTCTTGCAACATAACACTGGGACATACCTCAAAGCAAGTGGAAATACTGGTCTTTGCAAGAACTGACCCCAATTATTTTATGGGCATTATGAATCTTCTATTTCCTTCTGTTTCCCTCTCTGCTCCAACTGCTAGGAAACTGCAAGCCAAATCTGAAGCCCAGCTCTAGATTAATACAGAAACAAAAGAGTACATTTTTGCGTCTTGACATTACTTATTACTTTTTCTTCCTGCTCTTATTTCATCCCCATTTCCTTACCATATTAAATCTTCCAGTTTTATAAGCAATGGGAGGGATATAAACACAAAAGCAAACACATATGTCTGGAGTTTTGCCGTGGGCAGTTAGAAGTGTCCCCAAGTAAAACTTCCTGTGCAGTTAAGAGGAGGAAGGGGTCTGGGAAAGCCATTCATGTCTCAGGAGCGGAGCGGGTAGATTTAAGCAGGCTGTTTTGGGACACCAGGTCATTAATCTAAAATCTAGAATTTTAGAGGTAGAAGGGACCTGGGAAGCATAACTGGTTCACACTGAAATCTTCTGACACATGAGTGTTTAGATAGATCATGGTGGCCACTCTTAGCAAGTATAGGATTTGGAATTCAAAACCCGAGGAAAAAGTGTGAGGGTGCAGCAGCGAAGGGAAGGGCAGTCATTTTCTTCTCCCCTTGATTGGTCAGTGCACCCCAGTATGTCACAATAATAGCATTATAGGTCTTCAGAGGACTAAACCTACTTTCATCTTCAGCATAAAATCAATTATGGGAATTCCTGGAGTTTGAACTGGCCTTTAGGTGTACAGAGTTGGATTAATCATCATCCTTGGTTGGGGACACATCCTCATCATTTGTCTGTGTCTGGCCCATTTTTATTTCTTTTTTTTTATTTTTAAAAAATTGGTTAATGTTTCTTTATTTTTGAAAAAGAGAGAGAGAGGGAAAGAGCCTGAGCAGGGGAGGGACAGAGAGAGAGAAATACATACAGAGTCTGAAACAGGATCTAGGCTCTGAGCACGGAGACTGATGTGGGGCTCAAACCCATGAACTGTGAGATCATGACCCGAGCCAAGTTGGACACTTAACCAACTGAGCCACATAGGTGCCCTAATTTTTATTTCTTTATTAATTTTTTTTATTTATTGAATTTTTTGTTCATATATCTTTCTCATTATTCTAGCAGAGTTTGGGTCTTTATTCCCCCCCTCAAATTTTAAGAGTTCTTTATACATTATGGATATTAGCCCTTAGGCTGTGATACATGTTACAAACATTTTCATCTAAGTTGGCAGTTCTTTGACTTTATGTTACCGTGCAACTTTAAAAACATTTTTATGTAGTCAGAATTATGAATTACTTCCTTTATTGCCCCTGGAGTTTGAATTAACATTAGAAATCTCTTCCCTACACTGAGTTTATATAAGAATTCACTATATTTTTTCCAGTGTAATTTATTTAATTTATTTTCTATCTAATTTTTTAAATACATTGGTTTCCTAATCAGTGTAGAGTTTATTTTTGTGTATGGTATGAGGTATGGATCTAATGTTATCTTTTCCAAGTAGCTGCCTAGTTGTGCCAGCAGCATTTATTAAAAAGACCATCTTGGATGATGGTCATGGAGGAGGGCACTTGTGGGGAAGAGCACTGGGTGTTATATGGAAACCAACTTGACAATAAACTATAAATAAAGTAGAAAAAAATAATAAAAAAAGTAAAATGAAGCCAAAAAAAAAATCTGTTGGCCATCAAGCTCTATGGTGATAGATTACTGAAGTGGCTTTATGATCTGCCTTCCACTTTTAATCTACTATCAAAAATGCTAGCAATACACTACTCAAAAGAAATTTTACTATTTATTTTATCCTACCTCAATTTCATCCACCATCTACTTTGTACTCCCATTATTTAAAATGAAATACAAAACAATATGAATCTTCAGTTAGAGGATAAGTCCATGTTCCAATGGTACAATAAAAAAACATAATCATAAAAAAATAAATAAAATAAAAATAAAAAGCCCATCTTTGCTTTTGTGGTTTAAGATACCACCTTTATCTATTCTATTCTTGTCTGTGTGGCCATTCTTATGGCAGTGGCGGTCACACCTTGTTTTAATTATGGGAACTCATGGTATAGTTTAATACCTGGTAGGACCTTTGTAGTTTTTATTTCTTAGTGAGTTTTATGTTATTCTTGCATGCTTGTTTTTCCTTATGATCTTTAGCATCAACTTGTCCAGCTCCATAAGAAGCTTGTAGATATTTTTTTGGGATTGTGTTACATTGACATCTTTATGGTGTCGACTTGTCCTATCAAGGAACAAGGATGCATGTCCTTTTGTTTCAAGTCTAATTTGGTGTCTTTTAAGAGCATCTCCTCTCATAAGTTTTGTACATTTTTGTCAACAAGTTTATTCCTAAGTATTATCTTACTATTATAAATGGGGCTTTTTTTTTTTTTTACCATTATGTCCTTTGGATGGCTATTATTTGTGTTTATGAACTCTATTGATTTTTGTATGTTTAATTACACATGCTGATACTTATCTGAGTTCTTTTATTATTTAAATTACTTCCATTGTTCACTGCTTCTCCAGTATTGTCTGGAGATATTTTTACTTCTATTTTTTATTGAGATAGAGTTGACTTATAACTGGAAGTATGTGCCTTTTGACCACCTTAACCTACTTTTATTTCTCTACTTCTAAGTTATTGTAAATAACAAATAAGCATTCCAAACAAAGAATATCAGTAGTACCCTACCCAAATCTTCCCCTTTTGCATCCCATGCTCCTGCTTCTCTCCCACCCAAGAAACCATCATTTCTTTGCTTTCCTTTCCACCTCTCCAACCTTTGCTTTAAAAATACTTTTTTTAGGGGCACTTGGGTGGCTAAGTTGGTTAGGCATCAGGTTCTTGATTTCAGCTCAGGTCATGATCTCACAGTTTGTGAGTTCGAGCCCTGCATTGGGCTCTGTGCTTACGGTGTAGAGCCTGCTTGGGATCCTCTATCTTCTTCTTTCTCTGCCCCTCCCCCACTTGAGCTCCCTCTCTCTCAAAATAAACAAAGAAACAAACTTTTTAAAAGGCATCAACTCAATATTATAAAAAATAAAATTTTTTTTATTTTTTATTTTAGAGAGAGAGAGAGCATGCGCAAGAGCATGCAAGAGCAGGGGAAGGGGGCAGAAGTGGGGAGAGAGAGAGAATCTCAAGCAGATTCCATGCTCAGTGCGGAGCCCAGTGTAGGGCTCCATCCCACAGCCCTGGGTTCATGACCTGAGCCAAAATCAAGAGATGGACACTCTCCTGACTGAACCATCCTGGAACCCCTCCCTTAAATTAAAAAAGTCATAGTAAAGACTGGGAGGATACACATCAAAGTGTTGAGTCATTAGATCTGTGATGGGATTGTGTATATCTTCCTTATTTTGGGTTTTGTTTTTGAAATTTAAAAAATATGTATTTTTAAAAAATCATAAAAGTTGTTATTGCAAAATGTTATTTAAAAGGTGGCTTTCGCTTTCACTGCAGCGAAAGACCAGAGGTGCCTCTATGGCTCAGTCGTTTGAGTATCTGACTCTCGATTTTGGCTTGGGTCATGATCCCAGGATTGTTGTATTGAGCCCCATGTCAGGCCCTGCACTGGTTGTGGAGGCTGCTTGAGATATTCTCTCTCTGTCCTTTCCTCTGCTCCTCTCCCCTGCTTGCACACTCATGCTCTCTCTGTCTCTCTCTGTCTCTGTCTGTCTGTCTGTCTCTCTCTCATAAATAAAAGGATGGCTATATAAAGAGACATAAACAATAAACATGGAGGAGAAACATTGCAAAAATGATTTTACTATCTAGTCATATTATATATACCTCAAAACATATTTTGAAAAATATTGCTTATGGATACTTCTTCATTATCTTCCATTATTTTTCAATAAAAATGTTACCTCCCTTGTCTTTCTTCTCTCTTAAACTTTTAATTGTAATATAAGACATCATACATATACAGAAATCATAAGTGAACTTTCACAATGAAAACACACCCATTAAACCAGCATCCAAGAAAGTAGATTAAGATGTAGAACCAGTACACCAAAGCCCTACTCAAGTCTCCTCCCACTCACTATCCTCAACCTAGGTAGCCAGGAGCCTGACCTCTTTACCATCACAAATCACACATTTTCCATGTTTTTGAACTTTTTATATATGGAATTATGTAGTATATATACTCTTTTGGGTCTGGCTTCTTTTTTCCAACATTACGTTTGTAAGATTCATCTATATTGTTTTGTGTAAACATAGTTTGCTTTTTCTCACTGTTGTATGGTTTTTATGTGATTATATCACATATTATTTATCCATTTCCCTGTTAATTTTTTTGTAATGTTTATTTTTGAGAGAGAGAGAGAGAGAGGGAGAGAATGAGTGGGGAGGGGCAGAGGGAGGGGGAGACACAGAATCTGAAGCAGGTTCAGGCTCTGAGCTGTCAGCACACAGCCTGACACGGGCCTCGAACTCGTGAACCATGAGATCATGACCTAAACTGAAGTTGGATGCCCAACCAACTGAGTCACCCAGGTGCCCCTATCCATTTTCCCGTTAATGAAGAGTTTGAGGTTTTAATAAATAGTGCTGCTGTGAACATTCCTGAACATGTCTTTTGGTGAAATATGTTGAGTCATGCCTGAAGTGGAATTGCTGAGTCAGTTTGTGTATGTTTAGCTTAGTGGGTAATTACCAAAAAGTTTTTCAAATGGTTATAATCAATTTAGCTTTCCATCAGCAGTATATGAGAATTCCCACTGATCCATATCCTTGCCCGCCCATGATATTGCCAGTCTTTTTCACTGTAATTATCTCTTGCTTTCCTTTTATGTGGTTATTTTCTATTTATCTGTATTCTGAAGAAGCATTAATAAAGTTTTAGTTGTTTTAAACTTTATAAAAGGGCATCATATTATATGTAATCTTCTGAGACTTACTTAATTTTAAGTATATTAATAAAATTCATCTATAATATGTGTTATTGTAGCTCATCATTTTGACTGTAGTGTAATAGCCCACTGTGTGAACATGTCATTTATTCATGCATTTTCCCCATTTATGGGCATTTGGGCTCTTTCAGGGATATGGGAGTTCTTTCCTTCAAGTTTGCTCCAGGTCTGTGCAAGAATCATGGAAGAGTTCTATGAAATTCTCAACTGCTACTAACTTCTTGCAAAATCCAATTTTATCATTATATTTTAAAGAAGATTTTTTTTCTTGATGTTAACTAAAATCACATAGATTTTAAAAATTAGGGCCATTTCATTTTGTTTACTTTATCACTGCAGCAAAAGACCAGAGGCAGAAAACTTTAATTCGTGCTAAGGTACAAGAGAGTTGCCTTCATTTTTCCAGGTTTAAAAGCCCCAAATTCTTTCAAACCTTTTTGCTTAGGGCTAGTTCATATTTTTCCAGAGATATATGTTACTATCCTGTGAGCTTTTTCTAACTTCTTCATGCTACTTTTTAGTGTACACTGACAAAAATGGGACCATGTTTGAGACTGACTTGAGGTTCAGAGGTATTGGTGTCCCCGCCCTTTTGTGACAGATCTCAGGACATACTTGTTGGCTTTTGTCCATCCACCATAATTTGGCTTACTCACATTAACATTCTGTTAATGTTTTTTTAATATACATCTGCTTTCACAGTCCTTTCAGAACGCATATTTGTATTTTTAAAAAATCTCCAGATATATCACATTGCGGTTGTTCAAGGTGAATTTTATTTCTGAAGAATTATGGGCCCCCCCATTAAATTCATTTTGAATTTCGTTCTCATGTTTGAAGGACCATGTCCCCCTGGGCAAGAAATGTCAGGAAATAGCTGGCCTCTCCAAATTTTATGAGAATCATGAACTATAATTTAAAATATAAATGCTGGAAGAGTTGCCCCTAAGACTCTCCATTGGACACCTGCAGCTGTCCTGAAGGAGGACCATCTCAAAGTAAGTAAACCTTCCCCAAATAAAGCCATGTATGTTTCCATAAACCGGACTTTGAAGCTGGATTATCCAACATACCCTCCTCTCACATGCTGGAAACCCATCTAATTGATTTCCTCCAGTCTGGTAAACCTCAAGCAGAAATGTAATGTTATTGAGTAGAGAGTCTTCTATCTGTTAGGCACTGGGTTGGGTGTAGGGCAGTGGTCTCAAAATGAGGTGTCCGGACCACCACTACCAGCAGGAGTAGCATCACGTGGAAATACAAATTTTTGCATCTTACCCTGACCTACTAAGTTAGATCCTTTGGGGATGGAGCCCAGCAATCTGTGGTATACATTAAATATAAGCCCCGTATACTCAAGTTTGAGAACCACTCCTAGACTATCATAACTCTTTTTTATCTGCATTGGCATAGGTTAGTAGAGTCTGTTCCTGGCTCTTAAAAGTCTATTTCCTAAGAATAATTTAAAAATGAACCTTTCTTTCCCAACCTTATGACTTTTTTTTCCCAGTCATAACTTAGCAAATCAAAAGTGCATTGGAACACATACACAATTGTTTCCTGTAAATGTGAATTTATTATTTTTCAGTTTCTCTGAAATCTTTCTCATGCAATAATTGTTAACATCTGATGACACCAGTATACCAGGAAACATAGCTCAGAAATCATTGCTCTGTAGCTAGGGTAACTTTCAGAATCTGTAATCAGTATGCAGCATTTGTAGAATCTGAGTAAATGGCCATTAACCACAGATTGGCCACTTCTTGCCTTCTCTCTCAGCCAGATGGAGGGGATTTACCTATCTGGTGATCATTCTCTTCTATCTTTCTCGGCAGAATCTTGTAGCTCTAATTTTAACCTTATGTTTTTTCGTTATTAAATTCCCTTTTCATATTTGCCAAATGGATATATATGCCTCACAACCAGTGGATTAGCTCCAGATGGGTAGGTCCACGATCCTGTTTACATGTGACCATTAGAAGTCACTTGCACAAATCTCCTCTGTCTAGTACCCCCTTTCTCTTCTTTCTCTGGCAGCCCTTCTGGGGGCTCAGAAAGGCCTCTCCTTCAGGAGCTGGAAGAGCTCTGAACATTCTGCAATCTGTGGCTATCCAGTGCACACTCAGTGTCTCTCTGTCTGTTCCTGAGCCTGTGAATGGCTTCTGAAGACGTGGTCTGGGTAAGAGGAGGCCACAGAGGCCTTATTACAAACTCTTACCACTTTGATTCCTTCATTCCTCTTCTTTAAAAAAAAATTTTTTTAAATGTTTGTTTATTTTTGAAAGAGAGATAGACAGAGTGTGAGTAGGGGTGGGGCAGAGAGAGAGAGGGAGACCCACAATCTGAAGCAGGCTCCCAGCTCTGAGCTGTTAGCACAGAGCCCGATGTGGGGCTCAAATTCACCAACCATGACTGAGCCACGCAGGTGCCACCCTCCATTCCTCTTCTGAAATGAAATTCTATTTTCTTATTTTGATTTTTTTCTCTCTTCTCTCTTCTCTTCCTCTATTTCTTCTCTTTCTCTTTTGTGTGTGTGTGTGTGTGTTTCAGAAGTTTCCAAACTGGTATTTAACATTTCTCCCAATCTCTCTGATGAGAAATAAACTCTTTTAAAAGTTATAGTAAAGGTTACTATTCCTGTTCCTACTTAGCTATGCCCATGCGCTGACTATAGTAGACCAGGGGGCAAACCAGGGCCAGGTCTGGCCCACCTATTTTTGTAAACACTGTATTGAAATAATAGGCATGCCTATTAGCTTGAATATTATCTGCGGTTGGTTTTGTGCTACAAGGGCAGATTTGAGTCGTTACAATAGAAATTGGCCCACAAAGTCTAAAATATTTACTATTCGAGCCTTTACACAGAAAGTTTGTTGACCCCTGAATTAAACTGAACACAGAGAAAACTCTGCATTTATCATGACTGTATGCTGACAGCTTTGGAATACAGCTATGTGCCTGGTGTGCACAATGGTTTTTGCAGATTAAAAAACAAAAACTGATTCCATTAGCCTTTTCAATTAGAGGGATGGGTCCAACAGCCTGTTTTGTGGGTTGGGGTCACTTCTTCCCCTTGGTTGCCATCTGACTCAGGAGGCATCAGGGGTCTTGTTTGTTTACCATTTTCTCACATGAAGAGAATGGAGTGGGTTGTGTGGTGGGGACTGCCCCCAGTGAAAAAACTTTAAAGATGGGAAGTCCAAGCTGAGAAGCTGAATCACCAGCAGCAACAATTTCTACCCGCTTTGATACTGCCACACAAGTCAGTTCCCTGGGAACCGGTTACCTTCCTGTGAAGATGACCTTAAGAGAGAGTATGATTGGTGTGGCTTGGCTGGGAAACAGAAATGCCACGACCTCCCATCTAGCCCATGCAGCATGTGGGTGGGGCGCAGGCCTGAAAGGAGGAAGTCCCGCACTTTAAGTGAGGAAGAAATGTTTGCTCTGGAGATCATTTTAATTCTGCTCCCTTATCGTTGGATGGATGCAAATTCCCTTGTACACATGTCCTCTTGTATTTCTCTCATTTACTTCTCCTCCTCCACTTTATGGCTCCACTTCCCCCCATTCTGAGGCTCAGATAAGGGCTCCTGACATGAGATTAGAGAACATCAGAAGAGGAGGGGGCTTATGTCAATGCCCTTCAGCCAAACCCCACCAGGACAGGGGAAAGGGAAGCACCTATGGGGCAGAGTGTGAGAGGCACTGCTGGTTGTGGCTGGCCCTGGTCCTGGCCCTTCTGGAGGAACAGCCTTGTGGGTTGGGCAAGTTAGGTTTGTGACTTTCTGCAGAGAAGCAGAACTGTGGGGCATCTCAGAGAAGCTGGTAGAAAGGACCACAGGGCTGAGGCTTGTGTGAGGGGATTTTGCAGAGGGTTTAAGGAAGCGGGGCTGTGGATGCTGCCAGGAAGCAGGGGTCATTCTATGATTGGGCACCTTAGTGACTCTTGCTAAGAGGAAGGAAGACAAGAGTGAGGCTGAAGCTGTAATTGGTAAAGAAACAGTAGTAATCTGAGCCAGGATAAGGAGATGCTTGGTCATTTTTGTGGTTTGGGTAATGTTAATGTTTTGTTTTGTTTTTTTTTCCATGCTCAGACATGATTATGGAGTGCTCTTCTCTGTCTCTGTCCATCACAGTCACAGAGGGATCTTGTTTGATGTTGATGTTCTATGAAATTGCATATGTTCAGCATGAAAACGCCCACCCAGCTCCCAGGTATCAGGAGTCATTTTTCTCTTTCTCACCGATTAGTTACTCATTGACTCACTCTTTTTCACTTTCCTTAAAGTTACAAGATCACAGTATAGCGGAGCCAGAAGGGAATTCAGAAACCATCTAGTTCAAACCTCAAATGTTTAACTAAGGAAATGGAAGATCAGAGATGTTGCCTGCCTTGCCAATATCACACAGCCAGTTAGCACTGTGTCTCACACACAGCATCACACAGCTGGTACTGGGACCTGGGTTTCTTGACTCCAGGAGCCCTGAATACACTGACCCCAACTCCTTCAGCAGCCTCACCGGTAGGTGTAGGGAGAGCCTATACCACGCTCCCTCTGCCTGTGCTCCATCCAGTCTGCCTTTACTTCCTCCAACAGGTCAGGTTCTTTATTGTCTCAGGCCCTTCCCACCAGCTGTTTTCTCTGCTTGGAATGTTCTTCAAACCCCCTGACCCGCACCTCCTGCTTCGTTTATTCCTACTCATCCTTCAGGGTTGGCTCAAACCCCATCACCTCCCAAGGAAGCCCCTTCTGACTCTCTAGGCCTTGCTCTTCCCTGTACCTCTGGATCTTTCTGCCATTTCCCTGCCAGTCCCTCTAAGTGTCCAGGCAGGCAGGGATCTGGTCTGTCTCCTTCACAGCAGTATGCTCTGGACATAGCAGGTGCTCAATAATGAACAGACACTTTACCCCAAGCCTGGTGGAGGGTCCACCACTAGGATTCTTTTTATAGCATAGAAAAAAGGATTCTGAAATCTTTTCTTTGTGCCTTTATATAAACTTAAAGTCTGATTGCAAGTAAAAGATACAACAGGCTAAAGCAAAAATGCTGAGGTGTTGCAAGTAGGTGGAGGATGAATTTGATGATTCCATCCCAATGCCGTCCTTCCTGTGATCACTATCTGGACATGCGGGTGCGCTGGAAAGGCCAGCATGCAGCCAGGAGCCCTTCACATCCCTGAACCAGAGACAGGTCCCAGGGTCTGAAGCTGCTATTGCATCATTATTTAAAATGTTAGAAGACAATGCAGAGTAGGCTGATTGTCATGAAAAAGCTTATAAAGATGAGATCGTCCAGACAGCTTATAGATATGGATCTCTCTGACATGCTGATGAAAACTGTGGCTGCTCCTCCCAGAAAAATGCACAACAGCACACTATTCTGTTTGTTGCAGGTATTTCACGTACCTGAAAAGCAAGGTTATGTGATTTGAGATTTTTCTCTCTGTGCAGAAGTATGTCTCTCTTACCTCTGTGGAGAGGCAGAGCAAAAATGGAAGGTGAATATTCTTATTCCCCATCTGCTATCCTTTCCCTTAACATCAAAATGTTTATTTCATCATGAGCAGCAACAGGCCATAACAGTTGAAGGCACAGGCTCTGGAAGAACCCAGGATTCAAATCTCTGCTTTGACTCGTTGGGGCAAGTTGTAATGTCTGTGCTTGTTTCCTCGTCTATCACATAGGAACATAACAATGGTGGGGTTGCTGTAAGGATTACATTAAAATAATTTTGTAAGAACTTATCATAGAGCCTAACACACAGAGCCCAGCTCTATAAACATTAGTTCTTAACATGATGATAGAGATGCCCTCTCCCACTTTCTTTGAGCAGAAAGATCACTTTGCTGTTTTTCTTCGGTCCCAGAATATACCTGGTTTAGCTCACCCACAGCATGGCTATCTTCAAACAGCAAGTGTTTGATGATGACACAGGACTGGGACAGAAAGCCGGGCAAGCCACCCACCCAGCTAGATTAGAGATGCAGTTAGCATCCCGTCCACAGGGTGGATATTAGCTGTATGGCACACTCCTACAGTGGGATCATGATCAGGACGTTTTCTGAGGTCTCCAAGGTGACCCCAGGCCAGATGATGACCCTGAGAGAGCTGCAAAAAGTCCGAGCTGATGGCAGGAGAACAAGCAAGGAAGGTCTGCTGAGGATTCCACAGGGAGAGATATGTTTCAGGTTTCACACATGCAAATCTCTGATCCTTTATGTATCATATGATAGGTCAATGTAATAAGTTGGAAGCATGTTTGTGAAGAAACCAGGAAAAAAGCCCTTCGGCTGAAAAAAAAAAAAAAACCCGTTGGAGACAGCCGTCTAGAAGGGATCAGGAAACACTGTTCTAGTCTCGGCTCTGCCACTCGCCCTCGGGACCAGCTGTTGCTCTTCTCTGGGCTTTGGTCTCTTTATCTGTAAGATGATTTGAGTTGGGCAGCACGGGTTTAGTGAGTCCTGCAGGCAGAGCCTCAGTAGAGGGCGGGGTTTAGAAGTGGCCACTGTGCTTGTCCCCTCCCCTCGTCTTCTATAGGTGAGCGACAGTCCTGGGGAGGGGGTAGTAGGAGGGGCGGGGAGAGGATGTCCCTAGCCAAAGCTGGCTGCTTTCTCTGCGGTCAGCAGCCCCCGCCGGCCGCTCCCGCAGCCCGCGGTCATACCGCCCGCGCGCCCCTGCGCCCCCGCGCCCGCATCGGCCCGGCTGCCTGCTGTGCTGGAGCAGAAAGATCGCAGATCGATTTCCAGCCCAGCCTGGCCGTGGCGTCAGCAGGGAAGAGAGGTTGTTTTGACTTGTAATGCGTGGAGCCAAGGGGGAGGCCCTCTAATGGCCTCGGCCTCGGGGCGCCAGCCCGGGCGAGGGGTCTCAGCCTTTGCACTCTTCTGCTCCACGAAGGCGACTCGCAGACGGCTGCCCTTGCGCGCCTCGGCTGAGTTTGGGGCATCACGTCCCAAGGTACTAGGCTCTTCTAGGGGGTATTGATAACTTAAGACCAGAGACACACTTCTGAGCAGAATAAATACGTAATCGGAATTCAGTAAAAGCCAGGCGGCATCTCAGAGTATGTTGAGTCTGAATCTCCCACTTACAAAGGGGTTAATTGAAGCTCAGGGAGAGGAAGTGAGCACATGGCAGGTTTTAGCAGTGCTGGGAGTAGAATGTGAACGTTCATTCTCACTTCATAGAACTTAGGTAAAGAATGGAAGTCTTATTTTTAAGTGTGCAAACTTTTTACAAAAGTAAACCACAAAGGAAAGATTATTATGTCCAACTGATACAAAATTCTGAATTTGTAAAATGTATTAGAGGTCTTTTAGCTCACTCCCTTGTTTTAGTTATCAACTGCTTAGTGGTAGAGAAGGGTGTAGACACCTGTGGGTCCTCTCCACACTGCCACAGCTGTTATTAAATACACAAGCTCACCTTGCAGAAATGCAAATAAACCCCATAGGCACACTCCACTAGGAATGTCTGCTTCTAGTATGTGTCTTGATTTTGAGGGTGGGATGGAGCTGGGAGAGAGAAGTATAGAGAGACTGGCAAAAAGTGTTTGGCAGGCTTAAAGTGTATATTTTAAATTTAAGACTATTTACAATAAAATATTTGGCAAAGATTATCTTTGTAGTGTGGGATTATTAAATTTTAACAATAATTTCATAAAAACAGGAGGTTTTCTACCTTGGAGACACTTTGTTGCACATAGGCAAAGCCGTGTAAATCAACTGTGGTAACGCAAAGAATATGAGAGTTAGACCAGTTACAATAAAATGCTAAATATGTGATTGAGAATTCTAGATAGAATAAATCGGTGGGTATCTGAGGGATGTATCTGAGAGGAATCCGGAATTTGGGGATAGAACAGATAGACGGGGAGGGAAGGGAGGACACTGCTGAGCAGAGTGGGTGAAGGCAGAGGAGCAGGTGGCAGTGATAGTTCTGTTCCCTTTTTAGTCAGCTTCCCCTCTCAACCTGATAGCTCTGAGTGCAGATCCAGTTCACCCGTGCTAGGGCGAGTGTAATGGGGACAACCCTTATCTCTCACAGAGTTGTTCTAACAGAAAGTGTCTGGTATATCAACTCCCAACAAACAGATGCACACAGCTCCTGTTCTGTTCCCCTGAGCCTCGTCCTCTCTTCTAAGTGACCGGTCCTTTAGTCCTCCCTGTCTTCAGGGTCTCAGTTCCAGCCAGAGATAGATGAGTCTGTGTAAGGAGTACGCAAGAGGTGTGACCTCAATTTGAGAAGCCTAGATTTTTTCCTTTTCTCTGACCTGGCAACACTATTTCTAATAACAAAAATGGAACTCCAACAAGTGAAAATTGGCACGCAAAGATCTCAGAAGAATGTGCAGTTCTTAAAAACATGTAATAATACCAATTAAAGACATAGGACAATACTCATAATATGCTATTAAATAAATTAAAAAACAAATTTACTGAACAGTATGTATAGTGGATCTAAGTAGTTTTAAAAATATAACTTCACATGGGGCACCTGGGTGGCTCAGTTGGTTAAACCAACTCTTGATTTTGTCTCAGGTCATGGTATCACAGTCATGAGACTGAGCCCCTCATCAGTCTCTATGCTGGATGTGGAGCTTAAGATTCTCTCGCTCCTTCTCTCTGCACCCACCTCTCTCAAAAATAAATAAATAAACTTAAAAAGAAAAAAGGTTCTCTCTCCCTCTGCCTTTCCCCTGCACATGTAGGCGCTCTCTCTCTCTCTCTCTCTCTCTCTCTCTCTCTCTCTCTCTCTCTCTCTCTCAAAAAATGAATACACTTGGAAAAGATGGAGCATTATTAACATCTCTGTGAACTAGACAGGGAAGGGATTACTAGCGTTAGGCCCTAATGTTGAAAACAAACAACAACCACAAAAACAAGATTACCTGAGACCCAGTATCACACAGCTGGTAACTGCCAAAGCCTCAGCTGGAACCAGATTTCAGGTTCTTGACTCAGTTTTCTTCCACTCGACCATTCTAATCCACTCCTTCCTCAGACTGCTGGTGTCCCTCATTGGTATACACATTTCGGGAAGGACTTGCTACTTATTGACCTGGCCAGAAAGTCATTTAGATGCCATTAGAAAAAGTTTTGTTTTTGTTTTTGTTTGCTTTAAGAAATGATGCAATATTGTGCTCAACAGACATCCTCTTTGCTTCCTGAATTTCTCATGGGCAAGTGGTGTGGGCAAGCTGCCAGGCACTTTATGCACACACCCTGTGTACGTGCACTATTAGAGCTGGTAGGGACTTTGGGAATTACTTAGCCAATGAGAAAACCGAGGGTCAAGACAGTGAATTGTCTTTATCCCCAGCTGGGCATGGATCTTCCTAAGGACCTCTTTCACTCTCCATTACCTCCCTCTGTAGAATCTATTCTGAAATAATGACATTATCTTTTAGAGGCTGTCTCAGAAAAAAGACCAACCCAACTTCAGTCCTAGAAGAAAGTGGCCAGCCCAGTTCTCCCTTTCTCTAGATTTCTTGGTTAATGTGCCTGGGGTAGGAATGAGGGGTCTGAATAGCTACGGATTCAGGTGTATGTGTGGAAAATGTGCTAGCTTAATGGATCTAAAAGGAAGTGAGCAGGTTTTCTGGGTGGCTCAGTTGGTTAAGTATCTGATTCTTGATTTTGGTTCGGGTCGTGATCTCAGGGTCCTAAAATGGAGCCCGGTATCCAGCTCTGAGCTGAGCATGGAGCCTGCTTAAGGTTCTCTCTCTCCCTCTCTCTCTGCCCCTCCTGCACTGTCTCTCTCAAATAAATAAATAAATAAATAAATAAATAAATAAATAAATAAATAAATAAAATTAATTTAAAGAAATAAAGTAGGAGAAGATAGGAGTTAAATGACAAATAAGAGTGATGTGGCTATTTTATATTTGCCATAGTTGTTAAAATTCGATTCCATACCACCAGGTTCATTTTTCATATTCAGTGAATGAAAGATTAATGACTTCAGATTTCTCTCTGAATCCCTGTTAGATCCCCATTCTGCCCCATGTGGACCATCTCGGTGAAAATTTGCTATGGGTAGAGATGTCCTAAAGCTCAGGTAGGGAGCGGCTAGGCTGGATCTATGAGAAGAGAGACTTTAGCACCAAGATGGTAGCTGGAACAGTGAGGCTTGATGATTCTCCAAGGAAGGGAATGAGGGGGAAAAAACATAAATGATAGCCTTAGGAGTACAGTTTCTTAAAGTGTTTTTGGTCGAATATGTAAACATTGTGTGGAATAAAAGTAAACATGTTTGTTAACTGTAGGACTTATCAATGCCTTTAATAGCCTAATTTGCATGGTAGAATCTCCAAGAAAAGTTGGAAATAAAGTTGAAAGGTAAGACAAATGTAATTTCATTCTGTTAGTTTTATTTTTTAAAATTTATTTTGAGGGAGGAGGAAGAGAATGTACATGCTTGCATGTGAATGGGGGAGGGGCAGAGAGGGAGAGAGAGAATCCCAAACAGGGACCATGCATGAGCGAGGAGTCTGATGCGGAGCTCAAGTTCATGAACCCTGAGATGGTGACCTGTGCCAAAATCAAGAGCCAGATACTTACCTGACTGAGCCACCCAGGTGCCTTCTCATTATTATTTTTTTCTCTTCTGGATCTCACGTTCATGGTGCTGTAAATTCTTAATGTTCTATGATTTATTTATTTGTATTTAGCTGTGATCATCAGGGATACTGATGATGACTAACAGGGATGCTGCTCTGTATTTCCCTTGAAATTTTCAGACTCTATCACACTGGATTCCCAATAGTTGAAAATAATCAGTACTATCTTACACCTCCCTGAGTGAGGCTTATTGTCATAAGTTGCCAACCTTTCTACGTGTTGCTAGGTGGCATTAGCACTGGCTGGAGATTGAGCCTGGAAGCAGAGCAAGAAGGAGTAGTCTGCTGCAAACAAGCTCTGGGAGGAGGCACATCGCTGCTGCTTGTGAATGATACCAGAAGGGACCATCCTTCTCTTGTCTGCCTTGAGATCAGATATCTCTTCTATTTCTCCTTTTAATAAAAAACATCTTCATTGAGGCATAACTTACATATAATAAAGTTCACAAATCATAAAACTACAACCCGATGAATTCTTACAAATGTACAATTTCCATATAAAGGCCCCCCAGGTCAAGACATAGACTATTCCCAGCTCGCCAGAAGACTCCCTCAAGCCTTCTCCGAATTACACCCCCAACTTTGGTTCTTATTTCTATAACTCTAGCTTAGTTTTGCTTGTTCTTTAACTTCAGAGCAAGCATGGAGACGCGCGATGCCCTGAAGGTTAGTGCACCATGACGAGCTGTTACTCAGTTGCCCAGCTGGTACACGTGTACATGCAGATACAGCAGTATGGCAACACCAAGCTGAGACTTGTGACGGAATTCTGAATCTTTGGCCTTATGTGCACAATATTGTTAAGCTGGCAGAGAAACAGAGAATGGGATCAGGAAGGCAAGCATGTTTCTAGTGAGGCTGCCAAAAGCCTCACACTCTAGATCAAATCAAGTCTGTAAGGCAGGAACTCCTCTTGTTTGAATCACAAGAAGCTAAACAACATGGAGATTGTAGTATTCAGTATTTTACAACATATCTCAGATGTCTGAATTATCCACTAAATGTGTCATCAAACTGGTGTCATAGGTGGTACATCTTCATGCCTCTAACCTTTCACTGGTGGCTTTGCCATTCTAACCTTCATGGGCCCAACCCTAGCCCAGGTTTTGAACTAGTTCCCACTTGTGGCTCCAGGAAGGCACTGCTTGTACAGACCTAGCTCAATTCCCCCTTCATTTTGGTCTGCTATGACTTTGGTGAACCTTAGTCTTGGTGATCCCTAATCCCAGTTCCCCTGGTGTCAGTTTTGGTCTCTGATCCCTGATCCAGGGTAGGTGTCCCTAATACCAACAACCTGCTCTTCTGGAGCTTAGATGACTACAGCCCTATGCTTCTCTGGACTCAGGAGTTGAATTGTAGATCCTGTTTCTAGAGGTGGGTTACACCATGCTGACAACTTCTGCAGTCGAATCAAGCCACCACCACTTTTGGGTCATTTGGATCTTAAATGAAGCTAGTTGGGATTTATCCATAAAATGTATCTGTCCACTTCCTATCTGTCTACTTCTTCTTGGTTCACATCCCCAGTCCAAGCTGTCATTTTCTTTATTTCTAAGTTTATTTATTTATTTTGAGGTGGGGGGCAGAGAGAGAAGGAGAGAGATCATCCCAGGCAGGCTCCACACTGTCAGCACAGAACCCAACATGGGGCTTGATCCCACAAACTGTGAGATCATGACCTGAGCTGAAATCAAGAGTCAGACACTTAACTGACTGAGCCACCCAGATGCCCCCCTCCTCAAGTCATCATTTTCTATACCTGAATGACAGTATCCTATCTGGTCTCTCTGTTTTCACTCTTACTCTAAAATAGTCAGCTTTTACCCATTTTTCATATAGCAGTTAATCTTGCAAACACTCAAAGTGATCTGCTTCTTCTTCCCCATTTTGAATGACTCTCCCTCTGTTTATTATTTTTAATCACCCTAGTTTCTTACCTGTTCCTGCAACACACCAAACTCTTCAGCCTTGGTGTTACCTCTACCTGGAATGCTTTACTCCTGGCTGCCTCCTTCTTATCCTCTGGTCTGACCTTAAATGTCACTTCCATAGGTAAGTCTTTCCTGACTACCCTATCAAAAGTTGTCCTCACCCCATTTGTCTAGTATCTCTGTGTGTTTTTTCTTCATAGCACTTTTATCTATAATCACACACTCTGCAACATGTAATAAATAGTAATTTGCAAATGCAAACACGTGATTGTTTATGTTTGATTCTTATCAATTCTCTAGCTCCAAATCTAGATTGTAACTCCTTGAAAGTAGGGACCTTTCTCTCTTGTTCACAGCTGGATCCTCAGTAATTGGCACAGTGTCTAAAATTTAGTGGGGGCTCAGTAAGTATTTATGATGAATGAATGAGTAGATTACTCATACCCCCCCTCTCCTACTTTCTACATTTAGTTCATCATGAGATCCTATAGATTTTGCTTTTAATTAACTCTTGATTTTTTCCACTTCTTTCCAAATCCACCACTACCACTCAGGCTCAAGCTGCCATCAACCCTCAAGTGGCCTGCTGTAATGGCTTCTCACATTGCACCTATGCCTTCAATTGGGCTCCCCTCCAATCCATTCCTCTCCTTGCAGTGGGAGTGATCTTTGAATACAGAAATCTAGACATTTCATGTTCTTGCTTAAATCACTTCATTGGCTTCCTTTGCTGTGAAGGTCAAGGCCACAATTCTTATAGTGGTCTGCAAGGTCCTACTTGGTTTAGTCCCCTCCAGCTCCCAATCTCATTTTCTGCTTCTACAACATTTATTCTCATTATTCCAGATGTGACTATTCTCTGTTTCTTCCAGCCTCAAGGCCTTTGCGTCTGTTTCTCCACTGCAAATGCTCCTCCTCATTCTTTGCTACATTAGTCTTGTTCATTATTTGGATCTCAGCTCACAGGTCTTGTACTAAAAAAACTCCCTGAATCCTCCTTGCCCACTCCCCATTCATCCACACAAGCCTGCGTCCACTCAGCTACATAGAATTATACTTCCCCATCATTGCACTTAAATCAAGTTCTAATAGAGCACTTACTTCCAGAATTATTTGCTTTCGCCTTGTTACCTTCATAGTAAGCTCCATAGACATAGGGTTATATCTGTTTGGTTCACTGTTATTTCTCCAGTGAATGGCACAATGCCTTATATATAGTAAATACTCAACAAATATATGTAGAATGAATGAATATAAATTAAAAAACAGAATTCCAAATGGTGAAACTAAATCTATAAATTATATATGAGTAACATTAGCTCATTATTGATGAGGCACTCTTTCATGTGCTAGAAGTTGCTGATAGTATACACATTGACATCTTTATAACTTAGAGTCTATAAATTTCAATCTTTGTATTAATAATAACAAAAATACTAGCTAACGTTTATTGAGCACTTTTTATGTACCAGGCTGTACTAGTGCCTGAAATTTAGTCCTCCCAACCACCTATTGGGATGGGACAGTTATTATTCTCATTTTTTGTAGATGAGGTAACTATAGTTTTTAAATGTTCTGGCCCTTTTTAATGCATCATGGGAACTCCTAAATGTTCCCTTATTTTGTGAAAGACAATGTCAAAAAAACTTTCAGGTAAATAATAAATTGACCAGATCCTTTTAACATTCCAAAACAGACACTCCAAACTGAGATCATTTACTACCTCCTTCCCCGAGGCTACTGAAAGGGAGAAATGCCAATGATGGTGATTCAAACCACGTCCCACCCATTCCCTTGCCCACACTCAGGTATTGGAAAAATCAGGTAAAATGATCATGAGGTCAAGGTCAAGGCATGGATAAACCTACAGCCCAAAGAAACTAGAAGGGGGGAGAATAGTCCTACCCACTTATGCTTTGATGATGTGGCTATCCATGGAGTGACTATGTCTACCAAGGTGTGCCCATCAATAAACAAGATTAATTTGACAAACATACTTAAATAATAGTGCACTACATTTGTATAGGGCTTGACAGGTTGCAAAAGTGCTTTCATGTCCATGACCTAGTTTGACTTTCGTAACAGCTCATGAAAAGTGGACATTATGAACATCCCATTAAGATGAGCAAACAGACGCTTCTCAAGGGTAAGGACCTGATGGAGGCCCACAGCTCTCAAGGGATACAGTCCTGGCACAGTTCCGGAGGTTAATGGTTCCCAAAGCTTCTGCCATCCCATGCACACATCCTTCAGATGTGCCCTCAAGGGCAGCTCTTGTTGGAGTTCAGAGCACTTCTGACATGGGTGCCTCTCACAGAGCCAATTTCTGAGCTGTCCAAGAAAACCAATTACACCTGACTTGGCACCAAAATCTTGTCACTCAGCTTAATCATTACCTTATTTACCAGACTTAGGTGGCTCTTAGCAATTTTGACCTATTTCCAAAAATCAAATCCTTACTCAAACATGGAAACTTTGTCAAAACTGATGATATTCAAAAGAATGGCATATATAGAGAAATATCTGGATTATCCACCAAATATTAATGAAGGACTTTTAGGTGTTTAGAAACCTTTTAATTCTTGTTATTTTCTGTGTTACTTGAAATCTCTATAATAAGCCACGTTTAACCTTAATATTTATTTATTTTTAATGTTTATTTATTTGTCTTTGAGAGAAAGAGAGAGAGAGAGAGACAGCATACATGCATGTGTGGGTGAGGGGCAGAGAGAGAGAAGGAGACAAAGCATCCCAAGCAGGCTTTGTACCGTCAGCATAAGCCTGATGCCAGGCTCGAACTCATGAACTGTGAGATCATGACCTGAGCTGAAATCAAGAGTCAGATGCTCAAATGACTGAGCCCCTCAGTACCCCCAGCCATGTTTTGGTTTAATTAAAAACAATAGGAACAGATTTCTTAAAGAAAAATGTTGGAAGCAAATATTGCAAAATATTAACAGTAGATAATTTTGACTTGTAGACATCAATGATTGTCACTTGTGTGGGTAAGTGTTTTCCTGCACCCAACTCCCCAACAATCTTTTGAGCAACAAAAGTGTCACACAGTAAGTGAAAAGCCTTTAAGGAGACATCTATAGCCCATCTGTCCAGCTGTGCCCTTGGTTCACTGATGGAGGCAGAAGGCTGAAATCACAGCATGGCTCAACTTTCTCTTATGTGCGGGCAAAGACTCTTTATCCATCTGTTATTCAGGGTAGTGAGGCAGCCATATTTTGGAGGATAGCCAAGGCAAGGATAAAACTACTGCTTCTGTTCTTCTACCCTCCCCCCTAGTGGTCCAGAAAACTCTGGTTTATGTCCTTCCAGTTCCATAGATTAGTCTCTTGGTGATGCATTCCACACTCCTGAGGTTAATAAATGACTCTAAAGAAAAAAGTGTGTCATTTATCATGGGCTTTTGTGTGACCCTTAGTCCAGTCAATGCAAAAATACTGCGCTATGGGTGCTTTCAAACAAGGCATTGGTCGCACTGCCCCACTGCCATGTGTCCAGTTAGGGGACATGTTCTTTTCTTTGTTACTTTCATTCCAAGGACTCCTTAGGAGCCAAGAGAGATTTTATTTGGCTAATCTCTCACCATTAGAATCTAGATTGCAAAGCATTTCTGTATAATCTAAGTACAAAGTGAATGACAACTGAATTTACGTGAATAGTATTATATCTTTGCCTGTGGGGTTAGAGTTGGGACTCAGATATGTTCTGCAGGTGTCATTAGGTGGTCTTGATGTTCCCAGTCCACTCCCACTCCTCTTGCCTAGTCCACATTTCCTTGGGGCTTTTGAACATTCTGAACTAAGAGAGAACAGTAAAGTTGTGTCTGCATCTTCTTGTCTGAGCCATAGAAGTGAGAGATTGGAGAACTTGGTTCTCTTCCAGTTCTGAAGTTGCCTGTCCATACCCCCTTTTAAGATACCATAAAGCTACTGTAGATGTTCTGGAGAAAGAAAGCTTTTTTTTTTTTTTTCTAGAGGCCAGCACAAATTGCAGACTTTAATGAACAAATGGATATTCTCCATTAAAGACACTCTAAAGAATCTTCAAGTGGATACTGTAGGTAGAAAAAAAGAGAGCATAATCATAAAGTAGAATCAACAAACCTAAAAGAGCAAATGAAAGAATCTGGCAAATAAAAGATCAGAAGGACAAAGGGATAAGGAAATAGTATACAACAACAACAAAAATGCAGGTACGTTGACCTTGAAAAGGTCACTTTGGACTTTTCAAGTCAAGAAGAAAGGATAACATAGGGTCAAGTGTTGAGGAGCTAAATGTGGGTACACGGTGCACTGATATAGGTCCAGGGTAATTGGCAGAATTTGGTCAAGTGGAACAAGCACAGGGAAGAAACAAGAAAGATATCTTCACGTGGCGGGGCTTGTACCTCTTAGAAACCACAGCCGAAATAGTCAAGAACCAGCTTGTGCAAGTTGTCTTAAATTATCTTTGACTTCTCTTTGCTATGGTTCTCAAATTGGCAGATAAAAATGAATGTTGATTTGAGTTATTTAGACAGGTCTTTTTTGCTACTGGCTTAACAACTATACCCAAATAGCAGGAAAAAAGATAGAGAGACGTCTGTAATACCTGTAGGCAACATATGGGCCACAGGGTCAGGCGACTACTACAGCAGTGGTTTGTTAACAAGGACCAGGAGGACCAAGAGCCTTATCATACCCAGCCTTGGCCTCGGCTTCTTAGGTTGCGTGATTTCCAGGTATATATACTTCAGTCTTAGAAAAGGGGATCCAGACAAACTGGCTTAAGTCCAGAGAAGGCAGACAGGACAATGAAAGCTTGAAAATGAAGCCATGAGGAGGAAACAGTTGTGGGAACAAACTCTGATAGTTTGTCAGGAGAAAAGAACTCTTACTTGGGACACGATTGGAAACCTTAGGATGTTGAAAGAGATCTTAGGTTTTTTTTCCTTAGTGGGACCCAGAATAGGACTGGACAGACAGGCAGAAATTCCATGGAAACAGACTTTCATGTGATGTAAGAAAAATTTTTCTATCAAAACTGTACAGCAAGGTACTAGGTTTTCAATAGCATGAGAAAAGTTCCCAGTTAAAACAATTAAGACTATGCAACAATGGAAATATAGGCCTCCCAAAGTGAGGGTGTAAAAGTATTTAGAAAGGGGCTGGATGACCAGGTGTGATAGAAGTAGAGGGCTGTAGGTGAGTGTGGACAGGTGATCTGCATGTCCCACTGGAAGAATCTACAATTCTAAGAACTATCTTGAATGTATACTGTATCTTTCTTTCTTGGAACTTAAAGTACTTTTACTTCTAGGCTCATAGGAGCAGTGAATCACAGAATAATGAAGCAATTTGCTTAAAAATTGTTTGTAGCTAATTTGGGATTAAAACCCTCCTAGGGATATAATTCCCAATGTTTCCTACACACATATACATATGAAGCTACTTGAGTTTAACCAGAGGCAACATGCTACATATATCCAAAGCTTTTCAGGTTTTATAGGGTAAATATAGAGATACTGATTTATATGTTTTAATATGTCAATAAATTGAATCAAACAGTCCTAATGAAAAATATGTAAAATAAAATAAGTGAATGCAGTTGCCTAGGTTGACTTTTGGCTAATCACTCTTGCTGTATGGGCCCAGCAAGTGAGGACCACCTCTGCGGTTCCTTCCAACTCTGCTAAGTTATACACTAACTATCAAAGCCAGAGACAGCATTAAGACATGATGTCCCAGAGAGCCAGCTAGCCCTTGACAGGAAGTTGGCTGGCAGCAGGTATGAAAAGGGAGTGGAGAACTTGCCCTCTTATTATTATTTATAAGTTTCTGAGTAAAAGCATAGATGAGTAAAAACCCAGTATCAGAAGCATCCTATGATTCCAGTACTATGTGCAGAGTTAGTCTTTGGCTCTCCCTGGCACCTCTGGTATTCCCTTCCCTCCAGTGGGGCAATGGATCCAACTTCTTTTTTAACATGATTCTCCCTGTTCCAACCCTGCCACTTCTACTGGCCCTGAGCCCAAGTAAAAGTGTCTCTGGCAGGATTGCAGCTCCTGAAGTGATGAACATGACTTTAAGGCGTGTTCTCTTATAGTACCTTCCCTTTTCTTATCTACTTTAAGAATAAATCCAGTTTATCTACTTAATAGGTAACTCGCATTAAGTCTGTTACTTCCTGGGGCATGGATTTCTGATTTACCCAGCACTTACTGTCTTACCTGGCAGAAGCCTATATGTATGTATCTATGTGGAACAGATATATTAGCAAGAAATTGTCGCTTGAATGGCCGTCCTGTCACTGCCCCTCCTAAAAACTATGCAGGTCTCACTATCATCCTTCCCCATGTCCTTTGCAGATGCAGATTGAATAATCAACCCCACCTGACTTATTTGCTTGTTTGTGGTCTCCCTTCATATGTTCCTATGAGTTCCTCTCATTGTTCTGTCCCAAATCTCTCATTTCCTCCCGTGTTTCCCTCTTCTTTCATTTCTCCCATGTTTGGAGTGGCCATCTGTCATCCTCCAGGGGTGGCACGCATGGTTGCAGTCTCCCTCCTTCCTTCTCATTTTTTTTTAAAAGTTTGTTTATTTTTGAGAGAGAGACAGAACACGAGCAGGGCAGGGGCAGAAAGAGAGGGAGACACAGAATCTGAAACAGGCTCCAGACTCTGAGCTGTCAGCACAGAGCCTGACATGGGGCTTGAACTCACAAACCATGAGATCATGACCTGAGTTGCAGTCAGATGCTCAACCGACTGAGCCACCCAGGCACCCCTCAGGCACTTTATTAATTTTATATACTTGTCTCTGGATTGTCACTGTTGGGATGTTTTAAGGAGCTAGTATTAGGGCAGTGTTTTTCTTTCTTCCTTTCTTTCTTCTTTTTTATTTCTCTCTTTCTTTTTCCTTCCTTCCTTCCTTCCTTTCTTCCTCCCTCCCTTTCTTCCTCCCTCTCTTTCTCTTTCTTTCTTTCTTTCTTTCTTTCTTTCTTTCTTTCTTTCTTTCTTTCTTTCTTTCTTTCTTTCTCTCTCTCTCTCTCTCTCTCTCTCTCTCTCTCTCTCTCTCTCTCTCTCTCTCCAGAACATTTATCTTGTGACCAATCATTGAACTCCTTCAGATGAACTGGATGGCGCAACAGCTGCCCTCTTGGGTTTAGGTGTTGTTCCTTCACAGAATCCATGCCTGGATCTGCAGTGCACAATTTTTAGGTGCCTTATTTGGCCAGTCCCAGTGTATTTTGTCTTTTAGCTTTGGCACTCCACTTATAATTTCTCTTCTGCTTGGCAGGATAGCCATATTTGCCACAGGTCAACTTCTAAAGGTGGAAGAGCCACAGCAGTGGCACAACGTGTGCATCTTATTGTGACACTTTTCAAATGATGACATCCTCTTCATCATCTTGTTTCCATGGTAGAGACCAAAAAGAAGACTGTTTTTCAAAGTGTGGTTCTGGAACCTGCAGTATCAGCATCACCTGGGAACTTCTTAGAAATGTAAATATTCTCAGGGTACCTGGCTGGCTCAGTTGGTTAAGTGTCTGACTTCAGCTCAGGTCATGATCTCACAGCTCATGTATTTGAGCCCCACATTGGCCTCTGTGCTGACAGCTCAGAGTCTGGAGCCTGCTTTGGACTCTGTGTCTCCCTGTCCCTCTTCCCCTCCTCTGGTCGAAGTCTGTCTGTCTGTCTGTCTCTCTCTCTCAAAAATAAACAAAAAAAGAAATGCAATTATCAGTCCCCACCCCAGGGATGCTAAGTCATAAACTCTGGGTTAGGGCCCACTAATGTGGATTCTGATACCCACACACCGCACTAGGAGGTGGTTTCGGCTGGGACTCAGAACTGCACAAATCCTGTCTTCAAGATTTCAGAGGAAAATGTATGTACAGAGAATATTAGCTGGGGCTTTGGCCCCAAACCGCAATGTCAAATTCTAGTGGGCCGCATAGAAAATCCTTCTCTACTACATTAGCCTAAATAATCTAGATCTAAGGCATATGATTTTGCCTCTTGCTCCAAGGCTAAACTTGAGTTGAGCTCTTCCCAATCAAGCATGAGAAGAGTGTGCTCCAAAATGTAGGCAACCCAGTGCCAGAGGTGCCAAACACTATATGTAATGATGAAATGTTAAAAGCCCTCCTTTCAAAATCAGGAACAAGACAAGGATGCCCCAGCTCCTTTCTCTTTCACATGTTCCCAGAGGTTTTAGACAATTTAGTAATAAAATAGGAAGGTACCAAAGTATAAAGTTTAGACAAGAAAAATAAAGTTGTCATTAATTATAGACAACATCATAATTTTAGAATCTACATACAAATAACTAGAATTAATAAGAGAATTTAGCAAAGTTGCCAGATATATAGTAGGTAAAAGTCAACTGCATTTCTATTAATTGCCAATAACAGAAATATATACTTTGTAAATAGATACTATTTATAATATAAAAATGTAAGTTTCTCAAGAATAGAATGAACTAAAGATGTACAAGATTTCTTTTTGGAGCAAATTTCACATTACTGAAAAACACTGAAGAAAATCTAAATTAATTGAGATCTCTGTTCACTGAAGACTCAATATTGTTATCATGCCAATTCTTCCCAAATTGATCTATAGAAACACTACAATTCTAATAAAAATCTCAACAGATATGTGTATGTATACACTTGCCATCAGTTGTGTGTGTGCACACACACCTTGACAGATTGCTTTTATAATTTATATGGATGAACAAAAGCCTAGAATATTCAATATTTCCAAAGAAGAAGAAAATAGAAGGAAGGCTTACCCTATCAGCTGCCAAAACAATATTATGCTGGAATAATCGAGACAGTTGATAATGGCAGGGAAGACAAATAGTATAGAACAGAGAACACAGAAAGAGACTCATGAATACACAGACCTTCGGTAATTGAGATGATGTTGTATTGGTGCGAGAAAGAGTGGACTGTGCCTAACTAGTATTGAGACAGCTGGTTAACCATGTGGGGAAAGTGAATTTGGATCTCTACTCAGATCATAAGCAAAATCAACTGCAGTGGCCTGAATATTTAAAGATGATAGGCAAAGGACTGGAGGCAGCAGAGTCCCACACCCTCACCTCTATCCCCACCCCTACCCATACCCCTACTTTGCCTGCTGCTACTTAATTCCACTCACTCCAGGTTTCCAGGTAGGCAGATGTACTGTTGAATGTCAACCAGAGTTGTGGAGTCTTTTGAAACAAAAGCAAATCCTGCTATTATGTTGCAGCTCAATACAATGTGATTTCACTTTAAGAAAAAGTGTTCTCGCCATTTTTAAGACAAGATTTCCATTAACAAGGCATTCTATTTTCCATTATTCGAAGTTTATTGTTAACACAAAAATTTTAGAAGAAAATATAGAACACCTTATAACCCCAAGGATGGAAAAATTTCTTAAACAAGTTTTAAAAAGCACATATAATAAGAGATGACAAATTCAGTTATATTAAACTAAGAACTGTTAATAAAAATATCCTTTAAAAAAGATCCTAATAGGGAAAAGACAGGTGGCACACAGGGAAAGGATAGTTGTAGCAATGTAACTGAAAAAGGAGTAGTATCCAGAATATACAGCATTTCTATTGAAAGAAAAATAGAACCCTCCCAATGGAAAAGCAATGTGCAAAAGACATGAACAGGCATTTCAGAGAACTATGAATAGACAAAGAAGCACATACACATTGGTAATCAAATTAAAACCACAAAAGTTTGGCAACAACTCAATTGTTGGCAAGGGTGTAGATAAATGAGAACTGTCATACACTAATGATGGAGGTTTCAATTGATAAAATCACTTTGGAGATTCATGTCACATTGTCTAGTAAACATGAAGATGTGCATACTCTAAGCCTAGCACTTTTACCCCCAGGGAAAATGCCCTAGAGACTCTTGCTATGCCAAGGAGTCATGTAAAAAACTGTTTATAACAACATTTTAAAAATAACATCAGAAAATTTCAAATACCAATTGCTGATCGACAGGAGAATACATAAGCTTTGGTAAACTCATATAGTGAAATTCTGTACAACAGTGAAAATGGATGAACCACAGCTATGGTCATTAATATGGATTATTTAACAAGTAGAATATTTTAAAAAATGCACACTGAAGAATGCAAACAGCATGATTCAATGTACAAGATTCAAAACAATGCAAATTAAACAATATTGTTTAGGGATACAGGTGTTTCTGATATAATATATGTATTTAAAAAAACCATTCTCATTCTTGAAAACTATGCATTAATAGTAACAGAAATTATGGCTGTTTTCCTCATGGAAAAATTTATAGATAACTCTGTAACCAGAATATTAACAAAACCAATAAAAATCTTAATAAAAACATTAATATGATTACAAGACATATTACATTTTTAATAAGTATGTCTGCAAATATTAGAATTGATCTTATAGAAAAGAGGAAGATAGTTTCTTAGAAGAATGCTTAAGGAAGGTTGAAGAAGCTGCTTTAGGACAAAGATCCTGAAGCTGAAGATCAGGAAGATCTGTGTAACAAGCACTTCCTAAATAGGTAACAAGCACTTTCCAGACAACATATGAGGATAACATAAGCCAAGAGAAGAACTTGGGAGGGGTAGGTTTTGTGTACATAAATTCACAGTTTGCTGCCTTCAGTTGTTTTAGTATACTTTGCAGTTAGCTACTGCTCCTTAGTAATACAGAACATCTATGTGTGGAGAAAAATATTATATAAACAATGCGACTTTTGTGTATATTGACACAACTCCCTTACTCATTGCATTCAAGTAACACAATTGTAGCATAATGACCCAAACGTACATATTTCATAAAACTATAAAGTAAAGGAATGTGAAATACCAATTTGACAGTAGTTATCTATTTGGAGAAAGGAGCAGGATAGGCTTGATTAGAGGCACAGAGGGGTTCCAAAGAATTAATTTTCTTAATCTCATTATGGGTACGCAAGTATCCATTT
>PISW01012887.1:0-29557 GCA_004023785.1 Mungos mungo | reverse complement strand
GGTGGTTAGAGGACTGATAATAGGAATTTACAGTTCTTCTTATTCATTATTTCCTTTGATACTGATTCAATTCTGGGAGGCATATAGGATGGATATTATCATCTCCATTTATAGATCAAAGAACTGAGGCACAGAGGGTGTAACTCATTTTTCCCAGGGTCACACAGCTAATGAATAAGGGTCAGGATTCAAACCCAACTATTTTGACCTCACCTACTTTTTGATCTTTTTATGATAACAGAAAATACCTTTTTTATTCTCAAAGTTAAGGAGATAAGACTGATATAGAAGTAATAAATATAACTTCAAAGGAATAGATAATGACGGTATTCTCATGAGCCTATCTCCGAGCTCTTCATGCTTGAGCAAAAAAGGTGAAATGGTCATGATGATTTTTTTTAATATTTATTTTTGAGACAGAGCATGAGCAAGGGAGGGACAGAGAGAGAGGGAGACACAGAATCCGAAACAGACTCCAGGCTCTGAGCTGTCAGCACAGAGCCCAATGCAGGGCTTGAACCCACAAACTGAAAGATCATGACCTGAGTCCAAGTAGGATGCTTAGCTGACTGAGCCATCCAGGTGCCCCACTTTCTGATGTTTTCTGAGCTTCCTTTGCAAATACTTAGCACTCGTCACACCATTTTGTAGTCCTGTATTTACTTATTTGTCTAACTGACCATGCCCGGATTGTTTTTGCATCTCGGTACTGTGCCTGACATACAGTAGGATCTGGAAGTGTTTGAGTGAATCAGTGAATACATAACTGTAACCAGGACCCCAACCTTCTCCAGATCTCTTACTTCTCAGGAGAAGATCTGAGCAGGGAGGAACTATCTCTCGGGGTCTTGACGCTCAGCTCTTAGGTGAGCTCACATTTCCTCTTTTCTTCCCTGATGGTCCTGCAGATGTCAGGCAATGAACACTGCCCGCAATTTCCCCCTGCACCCCATCTTTCCCATGAGGGGTTTAACGAGATGGGAAAGATTTGTCAGCTTTCTTCCCTCTAGGAACCACATGGGTGACTATCATAAGCAAAATCTTGAGCAGAAGATTTATTTTGCCTTTTGTTGTTGTCGATTACATTTATTGAAAGTTTAAAAACAGGCAAAACAGATCTGTTGCTTGAAGTCAGGACAGTGGTTACCTTTGAGGAGGAGCGAGAGAGAGCAGGTAGGAGGGAGCATAACGGGAGACCCTGGGGTCCTGTGAATGTCCTAGTTCTTCTTTTTTTAAAAAATTTTTTAAATGTTTTATTTATTTTTTACACAGAGAGAGACAGCATGAGAGGGGGAGGGGCAGAGAGAGAAGGAGACCCAGAACTGGAAGCGGGCTCCAGGCTCTGAGCTAGCTGTCAGCACAGAGCCTGATGTTGGGCTCGAACCCACGAATGTGAGATCTGACCTGAGCCGAAGTCGGATGCTTACCCGACTGAGCCACCCAGGCGCCCCACAAATGTCCTAGTTCTTGACCTTTGTCTGGATACATGGATTTTTTTCATTTTGTGATAATTCATTGAGTTCACACTTAGGATTTGTACAGTTTTCTCTTCAGTTAAAAAATGCTAGAATGTCGACAAAACCCAAAGTGAACCAAAACAGTGACAATAGCCTATGAAGACCAAGACGAGGGACACCTGGGGGGCTCAGTCAGTTAAGTGTCGGACTTCAGCTCAGGTCATGATCTCGCGGTTCGTGAGTTCGAGACCCACTTCGGGTTCTGTGCTGACAACTTGGAGCCTGGAGCCTGCTTCAGATTCCGTGTCTCCCTTTCTCTCTGCCCATCCCCAACTCTACCCTCTCTCTCAAAAATAAATAAGCATTAACAAAAAAAATTTTTTTAAAGACCAAAACGATCTACTCATGTTTGCGTCTTTGACCTATTTTCCTATAACTCTCCCCAGACCAGTTGACTTTGCTCAAACTATGCTGGCCTGCCCATTCCTCGAGCAGGAACTGGTGCACTTACAGCTCACTCCGACTGGAAGGGCGTCTCTCGGGTGTGCACGTGGCACGCTCTTTCATCCCCAGAAGGCCTGTAACGCGCACATTCCCTCTCAGGGAGGACCGCCTTTCCCTCATGACCAACCCTCACCCCTATACGTTCAGCTGCCTTTGGACTTCTTTTTCTTCATAATATCTACCACCTCGCATACTTTATAATTTGCACTAAAAAATTCTCTCTCCCTTCTGCTAGAAGGTAAGCTCCATGAGAGCAAAGATTTCTGTCTTTTTCATTGTTGTGAGTACCCTTGAACACTGATTGGCACAGTGTAGGCACCTCGGGTTCATCCATGAGTATTTGTTGAGTGACTGGACCCTCCTTTCTTTCTCTTGGAGGTTCTCTGTTCAAGGTATTAAGGAACAGTTTCTCTTTTGTAAGGAGTCTGAGCATACCCTGGGGCCCAAAGACTCCCCAGGAACTGTTGCTTCCTGCCTGGCACATTCCTTGACATCTCCCTCATTTTTTTAATTTTTTTCTGTTTTTTATTTATTCTTGAGAGACAGAGAAAGCACAAGCAGGGGAGGGTCAGAGAGAGAGGGAGACACAGAATCCGAAGCAGGCTCCAGGCTCTGAGCTAGCTGTCAGCACAGAGCCAGACGCTCAACCAACTGAGCCACCCAGGTGCCCCTCCTTCGTTTTTTAGAGAAAGCAATGAGTCATTCTTTCTACTACTTGTTCAGTTCTGTGCCAATTCAGTGAGTATAGCCTTAGAAATCATGGCATTCAAACCATATGGACTAGATCCTTTTTATGGACCAGTTTCTGGGCTGAAGATCAGGAATATGAATAAGAAATGTTGGTCCTCTGGGCTCACCATGTGGAAGAGGAGCCTGAAAGGTAAGCGAGTAGTCACTGCAATGACGCAGGTCTTGAGCTGGGATGGGGCTGACTTCTGTGTTGCCCTGGCACCACCGATTGCACCCGGTACACTCAATACCAAGTACTTCTTTCTTTTTGTTGTAATTATGAGATTGTTTTCCTCTCTTTTCCAGAATCTTGGGGATAGAGACTGTGCTTATTATCTCTGTATTTCTAGCACTTAGCACAATTTCCAACTCAATAAAGGTTGGCTCAACAGAGGTATGTACTGAAGAGGAGAACAAATACGTGAGCATCGGGGGCAGGAGAGTTGGGGGCTCTCAGGGAAGCCTTCACAGGGGTGACCACATTGTGGCAGGTTTTGAATAAAAACAAAAGGCTTCTATTACTCAACTATTTGTGATTCTTCCAAGAATGCCCTGCTTCTTCTTTGCTCTGTTGTTCCCTCTGCCTGAAATGCCCTTCCTTGCTTTTTCCACCTGCCGAGGTCCTCTTTCTCCTTCAAGAAGGGACTCAAATATCGTTTTGCCTCTGCTCATATTTGTGGGGGGTTTGCTTTGGTACATGGGAAAAAGAAAGGAACCTGGCTGAAGAAGAGACAAAGTGGGAGAAGGGAAAGGCAGAATTAGCCCCGTAAAGATCTAAGAAAAAGTAAAAGGCTTGAGGCCCTTTGCTTAGGGAAGGGGAAGGTCAGAAGTTAGAGAAAATGCCCAAAAGCCCTTCTGTGAGGCTTTGGGCACAAGGAGAGCTGCTTTGGGGTCCAGGCGATGTGATTCTGCCAGCAGGGAGAATCCCTCAACTCAGGAAGGTCCTCAAAGCTTCTGCGAAGCTATCCGTTTTCTCTCTTAGAAAGGAACTAATGAATTGCTGGAACAGGCAAAGAAACATTTTGAGTAGGACCGCCCAGAACATGCCTGGGCAGATGAATCATAGTGTGCCTGACAGTTACCTCAGCTTCATGATCATATTAAAATCCCCGCCCTGGGACGGGCATCAATCTCATCAGCATAACATACAATGTATGTGTACGCGTGTTTTCTGAATGTGCGTGTGCAACTCTCTGCCTGCCCATTATACGTGATGATGAGTCCCCCCCTCAATATGCATCCCAGACCCCAAGAAGAGGAACCTGCTTATCTGCAAGTTTTTTCCCCCCTCATTGTCCAGTTTTGGTTTATATTAAGTTCCTAACGCTTGATGTGTATATATCGACAGCTTGCTGTGGTTTTCATATACATTTCCCTTGTGATCAGTTACATTTAATATCTTTTAATGTATTTAGTGGCCATTTCCGTTTGAATATTTACTTTAGTCACTTGTCTGTTGAAATCTTTGATCTATTTTTAAATGGATCCCCAGGGCTTTTTTCTTATTTATTTAGGAGTTCTTGATATATCCTAGATACAAAATATATTTTGAAAATCTTTCTCTCCCACTTTGCAGATTGTCTTTTTTATTCTCTTTTACATTTTATTTATTGTTTAATTTACATCCAAGTTAGCTGCCATCTAGTGCAATGATTTCAGGAGTAGGTTTCTTAACGCCCCTGACCTCGTTAGCCCATCCTCCTTCCCACAACCCCTCTAGCAACCCTGTTTATTCTTTATATTGAAGAGTCTTTTATGTTTTGTCCCCCTCCCTGTTTTTATATTATTTTTGCTTCCTTTCACTTATGTTCATCTGCTTGGTATCTTAAATTCCTCATATGAGAGAAATCATATGATATCTGTCTCTCTCTCTGACCAACTAATTGCTTATTACAAATTTAACACAATCTCAATTAAAATACCAACAGCATTTTTCACAGAACAAGAATGAACGATCCTAAAATTTGGAACCACCAAAAACCCTGAAGAGTCAAAGCAATCTTGGAAAACTAGAACAAGCAGGAAGAATCACAATTTCAGATTTCAAGTTATACTACAAAGCTTTAGTAATCAAAACAGGATGGTAGTGGCACAAAACAGGCACATAGATCAAAGGAACAGAATAGAGAGCCCAGAAATAAACTCATATGGTCAATTAATCTCTGACAAAGGAAGCAAGAACATGCCATGGAAAAAAGAAGGTCTCTTCAACAAATGGTGTTGGGAAAACTGGACAGCTACATGCAAAAGAATGAAGTTGGACCACTTTCTTACACCATACACAAAAATAAACTCAAAATGGAGTAAAGACCTAAATACGAGACCTGAAACCATAAAATTCCTAAAAGAAAATATAAGGAGTAATCTCTTTGACATCAACCATGCAAACGTTTTTCTATATATGTTTCCTTTGGCAGAATTAAACTATTGGGGTCATAACAAAATAAAAACCCTTTTCATACTGAAGGAAACCATCAACAAAATCAAAGACAGCCTAGTGAATGGGAGAAGATATTTGCAAATGACCTATCAGATTACAGGTTAGTATCCAAAATATATAAAGAACTTATACAACTCAACACTTAAAACCCAAATAAGTCAATTTAAAAACGGGCAGGAGAAATGAACAGTCTCCAAAGAAGACATCCACATGGCCAACAGACACATGAAAAGATGCTCAACGTCACTCATCATCAGGGAAATGCAAAGCAGAACCACAGAGAGATGTCACCCCACACCTGTCAGTGTGGCTAAAATAAAAAACACAAGAAATAGCAGATGTTGGTGAGGTTGTGGAGGAAAAGAAGCCCCGTGCACTGTGGTGGGAAAGCAAGCTATCCAGTTACTGTGGGAAACAGCATGGAGGTTCCTCAAAAAGTTAAAAATAGAACTACTCTATGACCCGGCAATTGCACTACTGGGTATTTACCAAAGAGATATGAAAATATGAACTCAATGAGATACACACCCCCCTGTCTTTATAGAAGCAATATTTACAATAGCCAAGATATGGAAGCAGCCCAAGTGTCCAACGATAGATGAATGGACGAAGAAGATGTGATGTATACACACAATGGAATATTAAAGGAATGAAATCTTGCCATCCGCAACATGGGTGGATCCGAAGGGTATAATGCTAAGTGAAATAAGTCAGACAGATAAAGCCAAATACATATGGTCTCACTCATACGTGGAATTTAAGGAACAAAAAAAAAAGAAAAAAGAGACAGACCATGAAACAGATTCTTAACTCTAGAAAACAAACTGCTGGTCCCTAGAAGGGAGCTGGGTGAGGTGATGGGGAAAATAGTTGAAAGGAGTGAACAAGACGCTTGTCATGATGAGCACTGAGTAATGTATAGAATTGTTGAATCACTATGTTATACACCTGAAACGAATATAACACTGTTTGTTAATTACACTTGAACTTTAAAAACTTGGTTTAAAAAAGGAAAAAAGGAGTCTGTGGGCTCCTCTTTGGGGAGTCACAGCTTTGGAAATTATTCTCCGTGTTCTCCGTATTTGCTGCCAGTAGAGGACTTTGTAAGGCAACGCTGGCTGGTGTAGCTTCTCCCTGTGACTCACTGATGAGCCAACTCACATTGGTTCAGGAACAAATTTTGGTGACCCAGGTGGAACTCTTGTCCTTCTGAGGTTCTGCCCTGAGTAGAGTAGAGGACAGTGGCCCCTCATTCTGGGCTAACCCATTCAAGCCCCTGGGGTCGGGCTGGGGGTGTATTCCTTGGGGGGGTTCCCCTCCTTGGTGCCTGTAACCGCCACCGGCATTGGGACCTCCCCTGAAATCCAGCAGCTGCACTGAGTAGTTTAACTCAGAAGGCTCTCTGCTGGCCTAGGCTGGGTCTACAGGACAGCGTTTAGAGGTGAACTGAGGGTGTCTCACGAAGTCTGGGTGAACGGGGAAAGACCCTTCGGAAGACTGCACAGCCTGGCTCTCCAGGAGGCTGGCATGCTCCAGCCTGGTGGAATGGGAGCAATTGCTTTTGAGACTAGTCAGAGGGTGAACTTGGTCTCTGTGCTGGGGACGCTGAACCCTGTTGTTCTGGTCTTGGGTGCTTAGGGTCTGGGAGGTGGCTAGCCGTCTCCATCCTGGCTGATCTAGTATCTGTGTGATGTGTTTTCATCAGGTGACTGTTGTTGGCTGTTTGAATCTCCACGCCGAGGGCTTGGCCATTGGATACCTTGTCTTTCTCTTCTTTTCCTTACGGGGGATCTCTAAGTAGGGCCCCAGTTCTCCGGTGTGACTTCACTTTTACTAACAGTTAAGATGGACCCTCCAGAGTCCTTGGCAGTCCCCAAGGCCTTTCTTTCTTTAGCCTTTTTCTTTAGAAAAAAATTTTTAATGTTTATTTCCTTTTGTTAGAAGGTAAGAGACAGAGCACCAGTGGGGGAGGGGCAGAGAGAGAGGGAGACACAGAATCCGAAGCAGGCTCTAGGCTCCGAACTGTCAGCACAGAGTCTGATGCAGGACTCGACCCACAAACTGTGAGATTATGACGTCAGCCAAAGTCGGACGCTTAACCAGCTGAGTCACTCATAGCTTTTTTCTTAAGGACAAGCCACTCGAGTCTTAAATATTCTGTGAGCAAGACTGTGTGGCCTTGGCGTCACTCCTAATCACTGTAAAGGGCCTTTGGAAGTTAAGAGGCTCTAAGGAAGATTCCTAGAACATGGGACAGGTTTCATTTTGAGCAGCAGCCTGTGGCCTGCGGCCCCCAGAACTGGAAGGTTTTTGGACACCTCCCTTTGACTTGAAAGCAAGTGATGTCCTTTTCAGCAGCCTGGCCACAATATGCTTTAGAAGATGGAGGGAAGTGGCCAGAAAATGGAGCTTTAAAATTCAACACTGCATTGCAATTAAAACGATTTTGTAGAAAAGTAAGAAAACAGGAAGAGAGCCCATATGTTCAGTGCTTCATGCCACTACCTCAAAACGAGGGCTTACAGAAGAAATGTAAAATTTGTGAGATAAAGGTGGGAGCCAAGACCTCAAAAACGCTTTCCACACTGCAAGATCCCTCCGACGAAGAGCGATTCCTTCAAGTCAGACTACACCAAGTGAGAAACCGTTTGCCTCAAATGCCTTCTCAGTTTTTTTTTACTTTTTAAATATATTTTAAAATTATTTTTATGCCTTTATTTTATTCTGAGAGAGAGAGACAGAGAGTGAGCAGGGGAGGGGCAGGGAGAGAGGGAGACAGAATCTGAAGCAGGCTCCAGGCTCTGAGCTGTCAGCACAGAGCCCGACGTGGGGCTCGAACCCACAGACTGTGAGATCATGACCTGAGCCGTAGTCGGGTGCTTAACCGACTGAGCCACCCAGGCGCCCCTCAGTTTCTTTTTTTTAATTAAAAAAAAATTTTTAATGTTTATTTTTGAGACAGAGAGAGACAGAATATGAACGAGGGAGGGGCAGAGAGAGAGAGGGAGATGCAGACTCTGAAGCAGACTCCAGGCTCTGAGCTGTCAGCACAGAGCCTGATGTGGGGCTTGAACCTACAAACTGTGAGATCATAACCTGAACTGAAGTTGGACACTCAACCTACTGAGCCACTCAGGCACCCCATGCCTTCTCTATGTCTAAGTCAGCCATTAAATCTTAACAAACCTCCACCTTCCACCTTATTCCCTGGTACCCAGATCCTTAGTGACACCAGGCCCCAATTCCTCCAACCCCATCAGTGCTAATCCCCAAACTCTCATTCACACCCCCCCCAAAGCAGCCCCGATGTCTCCAGGACCCCTTTATCCTCCCTTATCAGATAGCTCTAAGTTAGGAGGACCTGCTTCAAGACTGGGGCTGGAAGATTCCCACTAAGATAGGAATCTGATGGTGACAGATGTCTCATTAGTGTCCCCTTGCCAACATCAGGCCCGTACAACCAGAAGGCACACACCAGGGGCTATGAGATGATCTGGTTGAATTAATAAATTTACTACATCGTTTCGTGCACAATCCAGGCTGGGTAGATATTCGAGATTTACTAACGACCCTCCTAACAGCAGAAGAAAAGTCCGTGGTGGTGACAAAAGCCAGGGAAGAGGCTGAGAGGGGCAGTCAGCCTGGATCAGGTTCTGGGAGACGGAGTGAGGAGGCAGTGCCAGAAGCGACCCGCAATGGGGTCCTAGCTCCTTAGTCAGGGTTTAGGGCTTTACTGGAGCCGACTTTTGGAAGCCATGCAAGAAGGAAGGAGACGCCTATAAACTGGCCCAGATCGAGGGAGGTTCATCAGGGGACAAATGAAAACCCACCAGCCTTCTCAGGAGTTGTTTGAGACGGTGTACAAATCAGAACCCCGAGGTCCAAGGTAGCCAAAGTGGCCCTTAATGCCTATTTCATATCTCAAAGTGTTCCAGAAATCCATAGAAAACTTCAAAAACTGGCCTTGAGTCCCGACACTAACTCAACCCTGCTAATAGAAGCAGCCTTTAGGGTGTTCGATGACCGAGCTGTGATGGACGGCAAGAGAGAAGACAAGGAAGCAGAACGGCGAGCTGCCTTCTGCCGGTGGGTCTTCAGGCTGCTCGAGGGAACCCCGGGGGAGGAAGAAAGATGTCTCGGGTGAGTGTCCCCAGCCCCACCACGGGACTGGCAGGGCCGCTGACAGAGTTGGGGACAGTCTGTCTGTATTGTAAGCAGGGTGGGCAACGGATTGCTACAGGCAGCCCAGAAGGTAAGGAGGATGGGCAAACCCGAATCACCCCAGTTGCCTCTCTGCGAAGATGGAATGTGACGGGGCCACAGGACTCCTTGGCCAGTGACAGATCATCAGATCCTCACCTCCCACGAACAGCCCTGGGTGATCCTAGCAGTGGGAGGAGAGTGGGTTGAATTTTTGCTCAATCCTGGAGCCACCTTCTCTGTGTTAAGCACCCCAAAGGGTAGCCTTTCTTTTTTTCTTTTAATTTTTTAAAGTTTATTTATTTTTAAGAGAGAGAGAGAGAGAGAGAGAGAGAGAGAGAGAGAGAAAACGTGACCATCATAGGGGCAGAGAGAAGGGGAGACACAGAATCCAAAATCCAAAGCAGGCTCCAGACTCCAAGCTGTGAGTACAGAGCGCGAAATGGGGCTCAAACTCACGAACCATGAAATCATGACCTGAGCTGAAGTTGGCTGCTCAACCGACGGAGCCAGCGAAGCGCCCCAAGGCTAGCCTTTCTAACACAAAATATAAGATAAAAAGAATCTTGGGAAAAGGAGAGACCAGAGGATTTCTGGAGACTCTGACCTGTGAAACAAGGTCAAAATGACTAAAGCACTCTTTAGTCCCTCCACACGGGGGACCTCAATCAGTTGGGAGGAAGACAGGGCAGAGATCCAAGTGTCCAGGTGCTGGGGAAGTAAACTCATGGCTCCACTGTGCAGTGTGCCAAGACCTGAA
The DNA here is from genome assembly GCA_004023785.1 of Mungos mungo. Classification (NCBI taxonomy): domain Eukaryota; kingdom Metazoa; phylum Chordata; class Mammalia; order Carnivora; family Herpestidae; genus Mungos; species Mungos mungo. The sequence continues at coordinate 19,467 of PISW01012887.1, read as the reverse complement.
AGAGAAGAGGGTCCACAAAATGCTTTAAGCCAGGTTAACCCAGAGATCTGGGCAGATGACTGAGGGGGATGTGCCCATAGCGCCACACTCGTGAGCAGATAGATCGTTGACCCCGGGGTCAAGGAACACCCCTTAAAACAAGAAGCTATAAGAGAGATCTCCTGGGTAATAAATAGACTCTTAGAGCAGGGCTTGATCAGGCCGTGTGGCTGGCCGAGCAATGCCCCTGTTGCTCCCATGAAAAAGCCAGGGAGTGTGGAACAGATCTGATCTGTTCAAGGGCCCTAACCTGGTTTTTTTTTTATGTTTATTTTTGAGGGAGAGAGAGAGACAGAGTGCGAGTAGAGGAAGGGCAGAGAGGTAGGAGACACAGAATCGGAAGCAGGCTCCAGGCTCCGAGCTGTCAGCACAGAGCCTGATGCAGGGCTTGAACTCACAAACTGTGAGATCATGATGTGAGCTGAAGTCAGAGACTTAACTGACTGAGCCACCCAGGCGTCCCTAGACCCCCAAGCTGTTAATGAGACTACTTGAGACGTATATCCTGTAGTACCAAATCTGTATACTTTTTTAGCCAATTTGCCAAGTAATAGTAAATATTAAGCTGTGTTAGATTTAAAGAAGGCTCAGGGCGCTTGGGTGGCTTAGTTGGTTAAGTGCCTGGCTTCGGCTCAGGTCATGAAAGAAAGAAAGAAAGAAAGAAGGCCCTTTTCTGCTCCCCACTGGATTCTGAATCCTCAAACTATTTGTCTTTGAGACCTTGGCCTCCACCAAATCAACAATACTGCTAGACTGTTTTACCTCAGGGATTTCCCACTCTCTTTGGAGAAATCCTAGAAGAAGCTTTAAAAGAGTTAACTCTGAGCGAGCTTGGGTGGCTCAGTCGGTTAAGAGTCTGACTTCGGCTCAGGTCATGATCTTGCCGTTTGTGAGTTCAAGCCCCGTGTCAGGCTCTGTGCTGACAACCGGGAACCTGGAGGCTGCTTCAGATTCTGGGTCTCCCTCTCTCTGTCCCTCTCCTGCTCACATTCGGTCTCTCTGTCTCTCAAAAATAAATAAACGTTAAAGAATTAAAAAAAAAAAAAGAGTTAACTCTGGAAAAGAGTACTCTCATGCAAAGCGTGGATGGTGTTCCAACAGCCAGCCTCACTTAGGATACTTCTGATAAAAATACTGTGTTCACATTATATTTCTCAGCCAGCAAGGGATATAAGATATCAAAGAAGAGGCTCCTAGGGGACCCCCGGCCAGGGCAGAGGAAGGCTGGCTTGCAGACGGCAGCAGCTTCAAGTGGGCACGAGAGGCGGGTGTGCAGTGTCCCTAGACGCTCTTGTAGAGACTCAGAGGCTCACCCCAGGCTCCTCAGCCCAAAAGGCAGACATGCTTGCACCTTTAGAATGCTGTCAAGATAGGGGCCCCTGGGGAGTCAGTGGGTTAGGTGGCCGACTTCGACTTATGTCATGATCTCATGATTCATGAGTTCGAGGCCCACCTTGGGCTCTGCACTGACAGCTCAGAGCCTGGAGCCTGCTTCAGATTCTGTGTCTCCTTCTCTCTGCCCTCCCCCACTCACGCTTTCTCTTGCTCTCAAAAAAAAAAAAAAAACAACCCAAGAAACATTACAAAAATTTTTAAAGAATCCTGTCAAGATAACATGCTACCCATTTTCACTGATTCTAAGTACACCTTCCCCGTCTTCCAAGCCCATGGAGCCACATGGAAAGGAAGAGGGTTATTAAATCCTGGATATAAAGAAATCAGCTATGGCAAAGATATCTATAGGCTGTTGCAAATGGTGCACAAGTCAAACAAGGTGCCCGTGGTGCATTGCAAGTGCCACCAGGAAGGAAATTCAGGAGTCACATGGGGGAAGTGGTTTGGCAGCTGCAGCCACAGGAAGGGCTGCTGGGTCGCAAGGGACTTCGCAGCAGAGTGACACCCGCCCAGCCTCGTTATCAGCCCATCCCCACCTACCCCCACGGAGACCGAGGAGGCAGTGAAAATGCTGCAGTAGGGCCCCGATAATCAGAGAACAGACGTCAAAGAGCAGTGGGAAAGTCCGGGAACCCGGGCAGACTGCGTGGGGCCTTCTGAAGAGTGCGCATGACCCATGGGCGCCTGGGGGCCTCAGTCGGTTAAGTGTCCAACTTCAGCTCAGGTCATGATCTCACGGTTTGTGGGTTCAAGCCCCGCATCGGGCTCTGTGCTGACAGCTCAGAGCCTGGAGCCTGCTTCAGATTCTGTGTCCCCTTCTTTCTCTGCCCCTTCCCTTTTCTCTCTGTCTCTCTCTCTCTCCTTCAAAAATAAACATTAAAACAATGTTTAAAGAGTGCACAAGATCCAACGGACTGTGGCAGAGCAGCTTTATGGCCATGGTTCACAAAGACGACAAAAGGTGCAGGGAATGAAAGAGATTATGAAAACAGTGGCAAGCCGGTAGGTCCACAGTCAGGTGCACAGCAGACAAAGCAGGGCTCTGGTACCGTTGGCCGAGGCCAGGCAGGCTGGGGAGACCCTGCCGGAGGAGGACTGGGAAATGGCTTCTAAGTCATGCCAGTGGCACCTGGGGGCTTCAAATACCTCTGGACATTTGTAGATACATTTTCTGGATGAATTGAGGCCTCTCGCTGTGGGGTAGGAAGGGCAAATGAGGCAGCAAAGGCCTTATCAGAAGAGACATTTCTCTGATTTCGATTACCGAGGTCACTACAAAGTGATAATGGATTGACTTTCATATCAGAGGTCACGTCTGGGGTAGACAGAGTTGTGGACATCAAACGGAGGCCACACCCTGCGCCTGAAAACTTCTAGAAAGACAGGACGGGAAGGACTCGTTATCTCCCACGGCTCTGCCCTCCTTGCACTTTTTCTTAGCTTCCTGATTATTTCCCTGTTGGGATGTCCATGCCTCCAGCCTCTAGTCCTCAGGTTCCAGTGCTCCCCGGAAATCTCTGGATATCACACTCCTGTCTTAAAACTAGTAGGTCCGACATTGAGCCCCCCACCTCCCCTCCCCTTCATCCCAACTTTATCACCGCTGGCGACTCCGTCTGAAATCTCCCTGCCCCTTCCTTCCACAGTACTTCGTATCTCCTTTCCCTGCTTGATGTATTTTATTTTTCTCCTTATCATTTGTCGCTGTCCACGACGCCATCTCACTTATGGGTCTTGTTTCCCCTGCTCAGATGTGAGCTCCACGGGGAACCCGAGTCCACGATGTGTCTCCAGAAGCTAGAAAAGCAGGGGTTTCCCCTCCCTCCTGGTGTCCATCTAGTTAATTCTGCATCCACGGTGACTGTCACCTCGGCCCTTTCCCTTGTGCCGCGGCTGCATCTGGGCGTACATCACTGTTTCTCAGAACTGTTGCAAGAGCTTGCCACCTGCTGGCTAGCCAAATTTGGGCCAGTTATTCAAATTCGCATTGTGAAATGGGGTCAGTATAGCACAGGCTCCCTAGACCTGTCCCGAGGCTTATGGGTACAATGCGTGTACGCGGCGCAGGGCCCGAACAGGAGCCGTCAAGGAGCATTCCCGATTTCATCCGCTACCCTGGGCGGGCTCTGGCCTGGCTTTTCTATCCTGTCTCCAGCCCCACCTGTGCCTGAAGCCTATAGTTTGGCTCCAATAACCACCTGTGGCTCCCAAACAAGACATTTTCCACGTGATGGGCGGTGAGGAACGGGTAGGCAGGAGCCGTGGGGCCTTTCTGTGTGGCACATAAAGTTCCAGTGGGCTAGCTAGCCCCTGACTTGAATCACAGGAAGGGAGAGACGGAGAGCACAGGAAGCACAAAGGAACAGGACTATTTCTGATCTTTTCCCCGTGCCTGGAAATTCTGGCTCAACTGAACCATAGATTTTCCAATAATTTCGATGTGGAAGCTTCAGAAGACTCAGGAACCTACCCGAGGTCACACAGCAAGATCGTAGCTTGTTTGGCAAGAGAACTCGCTTTCCTAACAGCTGTGCTCTGTAGATCACAGCGTGCTGGCTGCAGACTCCAAACTGGTCTTAGAAAAAGCTCACCCCCCCTGCCCCGCAGACGCTGCCGGTAAATGCAGACACAAGGGAAGCTGCCAACGCGGGAGCTTGGGCACTGAGTGTGCTGAGCGGGGAGGTGGCACGCACCCAGTCCCTCGGGGGAGAGAAGGACAGACAGCGACGCACACTCACTCAGGGCTGCGGGGTACCCGCCGCCTGGATTACCTGGGCCGAGGCAGAGGAGCAGCGCCAGCGGCGGGAGCAGGCGGAGCATGCCGTCGGTGGGGCGGGCGCGCGGGGCCTCCCGCCCGGTGTCCGCCCGCCGCGGGTCTGTCATCGACTGAGCGTGCCTCTCACCCCGACTTCTCCTTCCTCCCGGGGGTGTGGTGAGCCTTCCTGCACACTGACAGCCCTCATTTGACTACTCTTCTGTTTACTCTCTTCTGAGAGAAGCGCAAAGATCTTAATGTGCGATGTGAGTGCAATTTTCATTTTCTATCTACTTCCCTTTTTCATTTTTTGGCTTTTTAAAAAATTGTGGCGGAATGGCCCAAATGACATGTTGTGGTGTTGTAACCTAGGAGTCACTATTTTCACTGCCCGAGTCGGGGGCGTGAGTTGCGTTCACGGGACTGGAGCGCCACCACCATTACAAGCTTCCCTCCTTGAGTTGTGCTCCGCGGCATTGGGCTCACGGACATTGTCTTTTTTACAGATTGAAGTTTTGTGGCAGCCCTGGGTCGAGCAAGACTGTTGGTGGCATTTTCCCAACATTTCCTGACTCTGTGACACGTTTTGGCAATTCTCACAGTAATTTCAAATTTTTCATTATTGTTATATTTTTACGGTGATCTGTGATCCGTGATCTTTGATGGCAGCCCTGTACTGGTTTGGGGGCGCCACAAGTCATGGCCCTATAAGATGGTGAACTTGGTAGACGGTGTGTGTGTGCTGATGTTCCCCCAGCAGCTGCTCCCCCGTGTCTCTCCCTCTCCTCAGCCTCCCCGTTCCCTGTGCCACGGCAGTGGTGACATCAGGCCGATCACGGACCAGCCAATGATGGCCGCTGTGTGCAAGTGAAAGACAGAGGCCCACACCCAACACTTTAAGTCAAAAGCTAGCGGTGATCCGGCTCAGGGGCGAAGGTGCGTCCAAAGCTGAGACACACGGAAAGCTTAGGCCTCTTGCGCCAAATGGGTGGCCAAGTTGTGAACCCAAGGGGACAGTTCTTGAAGGAAATTAAAAGGGCTGTCCCAGGGAACAGGTGGATGATAAGAAAGCTAAATGGCCTTACTGCTGATGCAGAGAAAGTCTGAGGGTCTGGACGGAACACCAAGCGCACGGTGTCCCCGTGAGCCAGAGTCTGGTTCGCAGCAAGGCCTAGACCGTCTTCACTCTGCAGAGGCGGTGCGAGGGGAGGAGGCTTCTCAAGCACAGGGAGAAGCTGGCGGAGGCTGGGCGGTGAGGGCTCAGGAAAGAAGCCGCCTGCACCGCAGAGAAGTGTGGGGAGAAGCAGCCAGCCTGATGCAGAAGCACCGCCAGTTCTCCGGAAGACCCAGCTAGGAGGGTTCACACGGGCAGCCACGCTAACCACCAGGCTCTTAGTATAGACGAAACAGTCTCATATTGGGAGAGGATGCCACCTAGGACTCTTGGGGCTGGACGGGAGGCATCCATGCCTGCTTCCCAGGCTTCAGAGGATGGGCTGACTCTCCTGTTAGGGGCTAGTGAAGCTGGTGACTGTGAGCTGAGGCCGATACCTGGTGGCCGTTCTGACAATCCCGGGGCTTTCACAATTATGCCGAACCGACCTGTGCCCTAGAAACGGGACAACGAAGACTAGAAGACAGCACGTCTGTTTCCAACATTGGTTACCAAGTATCTTAAGTCCACTGTGGAAGCCTGCTGTGCAGAAAACATTTTTTCTTTCAAAATATTACTGCTCCTTGACCATGACCTGGTCACCCAAGCACTTTGATGGAAATGGACATGAGACTCGTGTTGTTGTCGTGCCTGCTGACGCGCCCACCGTTCCGCAGCTCCTGCGTCCAGGGATCATTAGGACTTTGGAGTCTTATTATTTGATAAGTGCATTTTGTGCAGCTGTGGCTGCCACGGATAATGATTCTGCTGATGGTCTGGACAAAGCGAACTGAAAGCCTCTGGAAAGGATTCCTCATTCTAGATGTCACTCAGAACGTTCATGGTTCACGGGAAGAGTCAAAACATCACCATTTACAGGAACGGTAAGAAGCAGATCACAGACTTCACAGATGACTCCGAGGGTTCAAGACCTCCATGGAGGCTGTAACTGCAGATGGGGTGGAAACAGCAAGAGACTTAGAATCAGAAGTGGAGCCTGAAGACGGGATGGATTGCTTCAATCTGAGGCTAAAACTTTAATGGATGAAGGTTTGTTTCTCATGGAGGAGCAGAGAAAAAGAAAATTTTTTCTGAGATGGAATCTACTCCTGGTGAGGATGCCGTGAGGGTTGTTGAAATGACAACAAAGGACTGAGAATATTGCATTAACGTAGTTGAGAAAAACAGTGGCAGGGATGAGGACAATTGACCCTAATTTTGAAACAAGTTCTACTGTGGGTAACATGTTATGAAACAGCATTGCATGCAGCAGAGATATCACTCCTGAAAGCAAGAGTCAAACTTCATCGTTGTCTTATTTTAAGAAATTGCGGCAGTCGGCCCAGCCTTCTGGAACCCCCACCCCCACCAGCCAGCAGCCACCAACATGGAGGCAAGACCCGCCTCCAGCAAAAAGATTACTACTCACTGAAAGCTCAGATGAGGGTTAGCATTTTTTAGCAGTAAAACACTTTTAGAGTCTTTTATTATATCTGATATAGGCATGTTAAGAGATAAAGACATATGATTTTGTATTGTGTAGCTAAGATTTACAGATGCTGACTTGGTGTGCTTGCAGGAATAAAGAATTAGGTCACCACAGACGAACAGAGATAATGAGAGTAAGGAATAGAGACAGAGCCCTGGGACGATGTTGTTGGTCTCTGGGTGTACATGTACTGAGACTCGAACTCCCCATATATGTAAGCCCTGGTAGCCCTGTTCTTCACTTACCTAAAACTTGGTGAGTGACCCTCTGTATTGGCCCTCTGCAGCTCTGGAAATTTTGAATTAAAAAATCTTTTGGAAATGCTTCCTCTTGTCCTTTGAAAACGAGCTGATATTTTTACTTTTTATCCAACACCTCGCTTACCTACCTTTTATCTTCTGTTCAAAACCAAGATCACCTTTAAAAAAATTTTTTTAATGTTTATTTATTTTTGAGAGAGAGACAGAATATAAGTGGGGGAGGGGCAGAGAGAGAGGAAGACACAGAATCTGAAGCAGGCTCCAGGCTCTGAGCTGGCAGCACAGAGCCCGATGTGGGGCTCGAACTCACGAACCGTGAGATCATGACCTGAGCTGAAGTCCGATGCTTAACCAACTAAGCCTCATAGGCGCCCCGGCCATGTTCACCTTGAAACTGAGGTATGTCTGGTTGTGTCTACAGTCTTCTCACAACACATGTAGCACAGGTTCACATAGAAGATACCATCTACCTTGAAAAGCTTCCCCAATCATCCTGAAAACCAGGTGACGTGACTTGTTCTAATTATTCAAACCCTAGCATTTCTCACGTAGTTCAGAATGTTTCCATTGCCTGTCTCCTTTATTTCTTTATAATTTAATTCATGACATGAAATGTGGTGATAACCATTCTTGCCTACAGCCTAACACTGTACCTAGGAACACAACGGACACTTAGTAAATATTTATCAAGTTAATGAATAAATGCAATGCAGCATAATCCGATGTAAGGACTACAAGATGTTCTTTTCTTTCTTTTTTTGTTTTTTTAAGAAATTGAAGCATAGTTGACAATATCGACTATAGCTGACTATAAAACTAGTATTATTAATTTCGGGTGTACAACACAGTGATTCTATATTTATAGACATTATGAAATGTTCACCAATATAAGGATAGTTCTTGCCTGTCAGCATATAAGGTTATTACAGTTTATTGACTATATTCTTTATGCTGTACTTTTCATCCCCATGACTTATTTATTTTATAAGTGGAAGTTTGTACTTCTTGATCTCTTTCACCTACTTCATTCAGGCCTCTGGTCCCTTCCCAATTGCCAACCACCAGTTTTTTCTCTGTATTTATGAGTCTGTTTTTGTTTGTGGTGTTTTTTAGATTCCATACGTAAGTGAAAGCATATGGTATTTATCCCTCTCTATGTGATTCATTTCACTGAGCCTAATATCCTCTTGGTCCATCCATGTAGTTGCAAATGGCAAGCTTTCATTAATTTTTATGGCTGAATAATATTCCATTGCATATATATGCCCCATCTTCATTATCCATTCATCTATCAATGGACGTTCAGTTCTATATCTAGGCTGTTGTAAATAATTCTGCAATAAGCATAGAAATACATATATCTTTTCAAAGTAGTGTTTTTGCTTCCTTTGGATAAATTATCCAGAAGTGGAATAGAAGTGGAGTAAATCACAGGGTAGTTCTATTCTGAATTTTTTGAAGGAATCCCGATACTGTTTTCTAGAGTGGCTGCACCAGTTTACATTTCTACCAACAGTGCATGAAGGTTCCCTTTTCTGCACATCCTTGCCAAAGCTTCTTATTTCTTATCTTTTTGATACTAGCCATTCTGATCAGTGTGAGATAACATCTTATTGTGGTTTTGATGTGTTTTTCCCTGCTGATCAGTGATGCTGAGAATCTTCTCATGTGTCTATTGGTCATCAGTAGGTCTGCTTTAGAAAAATGTCTATTTGGGTTCACTGTCTATTTTTTTAATTGAATTGATTGGGGTTTTTTGGTGTCAAGTTGGAGGAGTTTTTTATTTTGCTATGTTTTATTTATTTATTTAAAGTATGCTCTGTGCCCAATGTGGGGCTTGAACTCATGACTGTGAGATTAAGAGTCATGTCCTCTACTAACTGAGCCAGGCAGGCCCCCTTGCTATAAAGTATTTTTATTAAAAAAAAAAAAGTATTTTTATTAAACATTTTTTTAATGTTTATTTTTGAGAGAGAGAGAGAGACTGAACTCAAGAGGGGGAGGATCAGAGAGAGAGGGAGACACAGAATCTGAAGCAGGTTCCAGGCTCTGAGCTGTCAGCACAGAGCCTGATGTGGAGCTCGAACCCACAAGCCATGAGATCATGACCTGAGCCAATGTTGGGTGCTTAATCAACTGAGCCACCTAAGCACCCACCATCCCCCTCCTATAAAGTATTATTAAATGAAGGTATGTATTATTTTTAGATGTAATGCCATTGCACACTTAATAGATTACAATATAGTATAAACATAACTTTTATATGCACGGGGAAACAAAAAAATTCACTTGATTTGCTTTATTTTGATATTCACTTTATTGTAGTGTTCTGGAGATGAACCTGCAATATCTCTGAGGTATGCTTGTATTTATTTCCAAAATGTTTTCATTACCTGTGATACTGTGATTTATGAGAAATATATATTTGGTCATTAATTTCTTGTATATATTTGATCTTTGCTCATGGTTTCTGGCTCACAGCTCCCAAGACCCTTGGAATTTCCTGAGTGATTAGAGCAATGGGAGTATCTTTTGTTACAATATTTGGTCTCTAAAGATCAAGATTGAAAGATCTAAAGATCTCTAAGACTCAGTTCCTAAAGTCTTTCAGAGCCTTAAAAGTGAAATGGATGTCTTGTTCATAAGAAACCTTTCTCACCACAACTGGATTTATGTTAATGAGGTGGCTTTGGGACTGCACCTCAGAAGAGGGTTGGTGGCCAGGATAACTGGCCATGTCTTTAGAGGGTTGGAAATTTTAGTCCCACTTCCTGACCTCCTGGGAGGGGAGGGGGTTGAAGGTTGAATCAGTTACCAATGGTCAATGAGTTCATCAATCATGCCTAGGTAATCAAATCTCCATGGAAACCCAAAAGGAGGAGGTTCAGAGAGCTTTCAGGTTGGTGAACACACAGAGATTTGGGAGAATGGTGACCTCAGAGCTCATTGAAGCTCCTTGCCCTTTCTCAATCCTGTGCCCTGTGCACCTCTTCCCTTGGGCTATTCCTGGGTTATACCCTTTCCTAATAAACTGGTAATCTAGTAAGTGAAGAGTTTTCTTGAATTCTGTGCGATGTTCTAGGAGATTAATTGAACCCGAGGAGAGGGTAGTTGGAAACTTCAATCTATAACCTGGGGTCAGTGACCCTGATGACAACCTGCATTTGTGACCGGTATCTAAAAAAGTGGTGGTGGGCAGGGGAGGGCAGCCTTGTGGGACTAAACCCTTCACCGGTAGAAATGGATACTATCTCCAGGTAAATGGTGTGAAAATTATGGAGCTGAATTATAGGACACCGAGCTGGTGTTGGAAAATTCCTTCTTTATTCAGACACTCCCTCACCACCCAAAATGCATAATAGAATTGTAGAACCTTTTACTACCAGGAACAGAAGATCTATAACCATTAAGCAATTACTCCCTATCTCTCCTTCAGCCCCTGGCAACCTAATCTACTTTCTGGCTCTGTGGCTTTGCCACAGAATACTAGATACCACATATAAGTGCAATTATACTTGCCCTTCTGAGTCTGGCTTATTTCAAATAGCATAATGTCATCCAGGTATATCCACATTATAGAATGTATCATAATTTTCATTCTGTTTTTTTATGGCTAAATAATTCATTGGTTTGCATAGACTGCATTTTCTTTACTCATTCATCTGTTTGTGGACACTGGAGTGTTTCCATCTTCTGCATATTGTGGATGGTTTTGTGATGAACACTGGGGTACACATATCTGTTTGAGTCCTTGCTTTCAAGTCCCTTGGGTACTTACCTAGGATTGGAATTGCTGGGTCACGATAATTCCATAGTTAGCTTCTTGAGGAGCCACGAGCCTCTTCTCCATAGTGGCTGCACCATTTTACATCTGCACCAGCGATGTATAAAAGTTCCAGTTTCTCTGCATCTTTGCCAGCACCTGTGGTTTGTCGTTAGTCATCCTCATGGACGTTAGGTAGCATCTCATTGTGGTTTTGCTTTACGTTTCTTTAATGATTAGTGATGTCGAACATCTTTTCAAGTGCTTATTAACTATTTGTATATCTTTTTTGGAGACATACCTATTCAAGTCCTTTGCCCTTTTTAAAATTTGGCTGGGTTTCCTTGTTGCTGTTATTGAGTTATAAGAGTTCTTTATATATTCTAGATATTAATCTCCTACAAGATATATGATTTGCAAATATTTTTTTCCGTTCTGTGATTGTGTCACTTGATAGTGTCTTTTAAGGTACAAAGGTTTTCAATTTCAATTAAGGCCAATTTATCTGTTATTTTCTCTTGTTGCTTATGCTTTTGGTGTTATATTAAAAAAAAAATGATTGCCAAATCCAGCGTTACAAAGATTTTCCTTTATGCTTTCTTCTAAGAGTGTTTTTAGTCTTAGCTCTTATATGTAGGTCTTTGATCTATACGAATTAATTTTTGTGTATGGAATAAGATAAGGGTTCAACTTCATTCATTTGTATGTGTACGTCCAGCTTTCCCAACATAAATTGTTGAAAAGACTGTCCTTTCCCTATTGAATGCTTTTGATATCCTTTTCAAAAATCAAGGGTTTCTATCAAGGCTGCCTATTTTATCCCATTGATCTGTCTTATGCCTGTGTGGTACCATTTTTTATTACCAGCAGAAATGGCTGTCGACTTGACCAAAGGAGACAGAGACAGGACAAGAAGAAGGAAGGTCATGGGATCTATGGAATTCTACAGGACAGGCTCGTTAAGTTATCCAATTGCAAACATGTGTTATCCTTCCAGAAAAGAAAAAAATGACCTCAAAAGTGGCTCAGGGATTGTCAGGGCTGCTACTACCATTATGGGCCCTAGGGCACAGCTTAGGGGTCAGGGCTACTTGACCTTCAGTTTCAGTGCTGAAGTTTCATCTTCACTCCTGAAGGTGAAGGGGATGAACTTGGTGGTCCCAGAAAGCAGGGCCACACAGGTGGATCCAAAGGACAGAACATACAGCCAAAAAGGATTACCTGTGTCTTAAGATCTAGAATCTACCCTGCTAGGCTTTAGACTTGCTTGGGATCTGTGACTCCTTTTCTTTTCTTTTCTTTTTAAATTGAGGTTTAATTGACATATAATTATATTAGCTTCAGGTGTACGATATAATTATTTCATATTGGTATACAATGGAAAATAACCACCACGAGAAATCTAGTCATCACTGATCAACATACATAGTTACACATTTCTTTTTTCTTGTGTTGAGAACTTTTAATTAAGGTTTACTCTTAGCAACTTTCAAATATGCAATACAGTATTATAAATGTACTTTCCATTATATATAGTACATCCCATTACTTATTTATTTTATAACTGGATGTTTTTATCTTTTAAACCTCTTCACCCACTTCAACCTTCCCTCATGCCCCTCTCCCCTCTGGCAACCGCTAATTTGTTATCTGTATCCACGAGCTTGGGGGTTTTGTTGTTATTGTCATAATTTGATTGTTTTTTTAAATTAAAAAATGCTTATTTATTTTTGAGAGAGAGAGAGTAAGTGAGGGAGAGACAGAGAAAGAGAGGGAGACAGAATCTGAAGCAGGCTCCAGACTCTGAGCTGTCAGTGCATAGCCTGACATGGGGCTCGAACTCACAAACTGCGAGATCATGACCTGAGCTGAAGTAGGATGCTTAACCTACTGAGCCACCCAGGTGCCCTCACCCATGCCGCTTTCTTTTTTTTAGATTCCACATGTAAGGGAAATCATAGCTACGACATAGTTGGTCCCTGATGGCATTATGCTAAATGAAATGTTAGACAGTTAAAGACAAATTCTGTATGATTTCACTTATATATGGAGCCTAAAAAACAAAACAAATGTGACTCCTTTCCTTTCTTCTATTCTTCCCTTTGAAATGAGCATGTCTATCCCTTGTTTATCTCACCATTATATTGGGGAAAGATATAACTTGTCTGGTTTTACAGATTTACAACTGGACTTAATTTTTTTCTCAGGATAAATCGTACCTTGAGATTCCTTCATACCTGATTTAGATGAGATTTAGATGAGATTTTGGACTGAGAGTTGATATTGGAATGGGTTAAGACTTTGGGATTGTTGAGATGGAGTGAGCACATTTTGCTTGTTAAAAGGACATGGATTTGGGGGATGCAGAAGGCAGAATGTTATAGGCTGACATGCGTCTCCATCCACCCCCCAATTTGGAGATAATGTATTTAAAATAAGGTCACATGGGTGGGCTCTCATTCAATATGGCTGATGTCACTGTCAGAAGAGGAGATGACAACACAGACATGCACAGAGAGAAGACAGTATGACGACACAGGGAGATGACAATCATCTACAAGCCAGAGAGAGAGAGGCCTCACACCTTGCTGACATCTTCATTGCAGACCTCTAGTCCCCAGGATTATGAGGAAATACATTTCTGTTATTTAAACCACCCAGTCTGTGGTACTTTGTTGTGGCAGTCTTGGCAAACTAATACATTGCTTTTATCATGATGAAATAATTTCCTTGTATCCTTAATTTGTTGACTGTTTTTAATCATGGAAAGGGTGTTGAATTTTGTCAATTTTTTTTCTGCATCAGTTGAGATGATGGTGTGGTTCACCCCTGCCCCTTATTCTATTATGTGTTCTATTACATTCATTGGTTTTTCTATGTTGAACCGTCCTTGCCTTCCAGGAATAGATTTGACTTGGTCATGATGTATGATCCTTTTAATATGCTGCTGAATTTAGTTTGCTGGTATTTTGTTGAGGACTTTTCATCAACATTCATAAGGGATATTATTCTGTACATTTATCAATGGGTGGTCTTGGTGAAAGACTGGAAGATGGGAAGAAGGGAGAAATTTTTTTTCATCTTGGTTTCTGGTAATGTCCCCAGCAGTGGCAGTAATAGTGGAAAATGAATATGGCTCTAGGTTTCCTGGTCTAGCAATGCAGTTCCTGCAGTCAGTCCAGAAGTCTTGGCCCTGTGGTATCTGGGGGCTCTGGCTCCAATGTTGGCAGGCACAATAGTGGGACAACTTAGGCTCCTAGATTCTTATGGTTTTGGTTGGAGAGTGAACTCCTGACATCCTGCAATGGGCAGCACTGGTTCCGAAAAAAAATCCCCCCAAGAGTGGTAATGGATTCCCAGACGTGTTAAGTAACCTCATCTTCCCTGTTTTATGCCTCAAAGCCTTCTATCACTTTTGTATTCAGTTTCTTATGTTCAGTTTCTGGGCTCTCAATATTTAACATGGTTTCAGTTTTTCTGATTGGATACTGACTGAAACACCTTCTATTTTTAGCTTGCTAATTTTTTTCCTAATCAGTTGTGGTTGTCGAATTTTACAAAAATATTTTTTGGAATCTGTCAAGATGATTAGTTTTTTCCTTCCCTTTCATGTGTTTAAACAATAAATTGGAAAAAATATTTCTTAAAAACAAATCATTCTTGCATTCTGGGGATAAATTCTACTTGGTTGTATTTTTTTTTTCAGTGCATTGCTTGGTTCAGTCTACTAAAATTTTAATTAAGATTCTTTTCTTTTAATTTCTGAATTCAGATTTTTAAGATTAATACTTATGAGATTATCAGGAGTTGACATTTTTTTTTCTGTGAGAGTCAAGATAGTGAGTACTTACACTGTGCAACCATACAGTCTCCATAGCAACTATCAAACTTGGCTGTTGTAATAGCCACAGTCAGCATATAAACAGATGATCACTGTATATGTTCTAATAAAACTTTATTGAACAACTAAATTAATTTATGAACACTGAAATTTCAATTTTGTATAACTTTTGCATGTTACCAATATTATTCTTTTGAGTTTTTTTTTTCAGCTTTTGAAAATTGTAGACTATTCTTAGGCTACAGGTTATGTAAAAATACTTGGCAGGCTGGATTTGTTCACGGGCTGATCCCTGATCTTTTTTTTTCTTTTTGGAGAATTATCCTCATCTGGTTTGGAATCAGTGTTATATTAATGGTGTTCGATGAACTTTGAAGTTTTTTATGCTTCAGAGCAGTTAAAATTATATGGAAAGTATCTTTTCACTGAAGGTGGTAGAATTAGTTCATAAGACCACATTAGACTTGGCACATTTTGGGGAATTAGATTATTGAATATCTTTTCCAATTTTCTCTACTTAGAAACTTTTTCCTTTTTAAAAAAAATTTTAAGTTTACTTATTTATTTTGAGAGAGAGACAGAGAGAGTGAGCAGGGGAGGGGCAGAGAGAGAAGGAGAGAGAATCGTAGGCAGGCTCCAACTGTCAGCGTTCGATGCTCAAACCCATGAATTGTGAGGTCGTGGCCCGAGCTGAAATTAAGAGCTGGATGCTTAACTGACTAAGCCACCCAGGCACCCTCCACTTACAAACTTTCAGCTTATGAACTACTCTAGATATAAAGCTGGTCCTCTTGCCACCAGTATAGTATTTGTGTTTGGAAAGCCACTCTGTCTGTGGTGTAGAGAACGGATTGGGCTGGGACGAGTGAATGCTGAAGGGAAAGCGCTGTTGTCCCAGAAAAGATGGTGGGGACCAAGACTGCGGCAGTGCCTGGTGGATGAAAGAGGTGAGACAGACTGCAGAAACATTTAGGAGGTGTGTTGGGAGCTTTCAAGACCACTTCCACGTTCAACAATTGACTAGGAGGAGGATTTGTCATGCTGCAGAGTCTTCTCTGTGTCATTGTTACATGCTTGGTGTCTTTTCCTGAAAAACAAAACCAAGGAAGACACAGAAGGACTGAGTGCATTATCAGATAGTTGGTGTTCACCTGCTGACGTGGAGCCTGTAGTCGTATTTCTTAGGCACCTGCCAAGTCAAATTTATGCACAATAAGTCATTTATTAATGGAAACTTACAAGGGGGCTATATATTTAGCTTTGAGTGGGAGGTTTTCAAAGTCTATACGAAGAGGGACCCTCAGTCTGATCCTTGGAGTATGAAATAGCTAGAGATGGAAAGGAGTGAAGCCATATCCCAAGCAGAGAACACAGCGTGGGCAAAGGCATGGAGCAGGAAAGGGTCTGGTGGGTTCATGGACCCGCGTACTTCTGTGTGACTGGAGCCAAGGGAGAAAGCAGGAGAAAGGCCTGGAAGGTCTGATGGGTCAAATTGCTCAGAGGCCTGATCCTATAGGAAAATTTTTTCCCTAGCAAAATAAAGTGATAAGGCCAATGTTTTATTTTTTATTCATTTATTAAAAATGTTTTAATGCTTATTTATTTTTGAGAGAAAGAGAGAGAAAAAGAGAGAATGAACAAGCAGGAGAGGAGCAGAGAGAGAGGGAGACACAGAATTCGAGGCAGGCCTCAGGCTCAACCTGTCAACACAAAGCCTGAGGTGAGCTTGAACTCATGAACTGAGAGATCATGACCTGAGCCAAAGTTGGAAGCTTAACCGACGGAGCCACCCAGGCGCCCCAAGGCCAAGGTTTTAGAAAGATTGCTCATTATGGGGTGACGGCTCAGGAAATAGTGATAGAGGAATGAGTATAAGCAATGACCTGGGAGAGTGGGCCCCAGGAGGGAGGGCGTGTGGAGAGCTGGGCAGCTTGAGGGGACATGGTTGAGTTGCGACTTGACAAGACCTAGTGATTTTTAGATGTAGGGGCTCTGCAGTCAAGAGCGCGTGTTTTCTTCCTTGGGAAGCTGCAGATAGCTCTGCACACAGCCCCTGGACTTGACGGGCCACAAGGGGCGTCCTGGTTACAGTATTAACTTGGACGAGCTACCCAGACTTCCTGTGACTTAGTTTCTTCCTTTGTAAAATGGAGGAAGGTTGCATCCATTTCAGGAAGTAGATGAGTCTCAGTGTTTCTTGTGAGCTCTAAATGAGTTAGTACACATAAGACATTGGGGTGGGGAATCGTATACAGTAAGCACTAATCAGTGTTAGCCATTATGATTCTGGTGAGTCCTGAAAGTTAAAAGGTACACAGCTTGGTTTTTTTAATAATTAAAAAAATTTTTTTAGTGTTTTGTTTATTTTGAGAGAAAGAGAGAGCAAGCAGGGGAGGGGCAGAGAGGGAAAGAGAGAGAATCCCAAGCAGGTCCTGAGCGTCAGTGCAGAGCCCGACACGGCACTCACACTCACAAACTGTGAGATCATGACCTGAGCCAAAATCAAGAGTCAGTCAGTTAACTGACTGAGCCACCCAGACACCCTGGGACGCTGTTTTCAATCTACTAAATAGTGTTGCCCAACTCGTAAATCCTTCCTTCTTCTTCCGTTCTGTTATTCTTCTGGTAGTAATAGTGGAAATTTACACTCTATTTCTTCTGTTTTGTAACAGTTCAGCAGAAGTGCTTATGACCACGATCCCTTGTTTGCTGTGAAACCAGCCCTGCCCAAAATGCAGAGAGCTCTGTGCAAGATGCTTTAATGGGTGTTCCCAATCGATGGGTTGAGTGGTCATCCAGACAATGGAGTTAACATAGGAACACATTTGCTTGGTGACTTTAAAATACAATTATAAGTACACGGTCACTCAACAAATATTTGTTGTTCCCCCATGAAGTGTCAGGCGAAGTTCTGGGTGTTGGGAGTCCAGAGCTGGGTATAGGAAGGCAGCATGGTAGAGAGCAAGTATGTAGCCCTGGTGACAAGAAATCTTGAGTTCAAGTCCTGTCTTCCCAAGCTGGCTGATTTTGCTAAGGTGTTTATTTATTCCCTGTGTCTTAATGGAGACTAGAAGAACTAAGTTCTAATGTTTATAATTTTTGAGAGAGAGAGAGCAGAGAGAGGAGGAAGAGGAGCAGAGGGAGAGGGAGACACAGACTCTGACGCAGGCTCCAGGCTCTGAGCTGGCAGCACAGAGCCTGATGGGGGACTTGAACTCATGAACCGCAAGATCATGACCTGAGCCAAAGTCAGGTGCTAAACCGACTGAGCCCTCCAGGCACCCCCAGAAGAACTAACTTCTACTCTACAGGGCTGTTGCGTGTTTTGGCAATAAAGCATCTGGTGTCGCAGCTGGTACACAAAGTAAGCCCTTAATGAATTGTCTCAGTCTCTGGCCCTCAGGAGCTCTCTGTTTGCATTATTATTATTATTCGGACCAGCCCCTGTTCTATCTCTAGCTGGGGAGCAGGTGCGGGGAGGGGGAGAGCAGAGGGCAGCATGGTAAGCAGAATGATAGAAGGAACAGCACTGACGTAGGAGGGCTAAGAATTAAAGGTTTGGCACACAGCGCTAATTCAGCACAATATCAGCTACCTTGTGGGGCAAGAACCCTGGTGTACAGATTGGGCATCTGATGGAGGTGTCTGGCCTATAAGGACAGTTTGCAGGCACATTCTTGCAGTGCAGCCTCATTTAATCCCTACATCAACCCTCCGTGGTAGGAACCCTTATTATGCCCATTTTACAGGCGGGGAAACTGAGGCACAGAGAGGCGAACCTAACTTGCTGGGCGTCTCAGAACTAAGAAACCAGGATACAGACACAGGCGCTCCAGCATCGAAGCCTGAATTTAGGGATCACTCAGGACCCTTCTCCCATTTGCCTCCTTCAAACTTCATTTTACAGCCAGTAGAGACTGTCACTAATGATTCTACAAAAAAAATACTCAAGTCAAGGAAAATTTAGGGAAAATTCAAGCAGAAGTAAAGTAACGCATCTGGAAGAAAATATGGTTTCGCCATGTCTTTTCTCCAGGGCGAATCTGAAGAATGCCAGGCCAATCAGTCTCCTTTTCTTTGCCTGTTTTCCAAAGTGGCCCAGCCAAGCTCTTCTCGTGTGGGCTGTGTAGTTTAGAGCACTCTACAACTTTTTTTTTTTAAACATTACATTTTAAATCAGCTTCACTTTCTTTTTCTGGGAAGCATTCCCTACACTGTTTCTCACGTTTTCTGTTCTCTGCTGAAAAAGCCCCTAAAAGCCCCGGAGATGTGTGGCCTTACCTGCTCTTGCCGCTAGGGGGCCCTACCTCTGAGATTTCAATTTTTTTTTTTTACATTTCTTTTTGAGAGAAAGGGCACGGAAGGGGGCAGAAAGAGAGGGAGACGGAGAATCCAAAGTAGGCTATGCGCTGACAGCAGCTCGATGTGGGGCTCGAACTTACGAGCTGGGAGATCATGGACCTGAATCGACGTCAGATGTCCATCTGACTAAGATACCCAGGTGCCCTGAGATTTCAATTTCAATACACATTTGTGTAAACAAAAGTTGAGAGAATTCATCACCACCAAACCGGCCCTACAAGAAATCTTAAGAGGGACTCTATGAGGGAAATGTAACAAGGAATAAAGGTACAAGAGACATCACTACAAACATGAACTCTACAGGGAACACAATGAATCTAAACCCATATTTTTCAATAATAACACTGAATGTCAATGGACTGAATGCTCCATTCAAACGACACAGGGTAGCAGAATGGATCAAAACCCAA